>RQTK01000128.1:94700-115653 GCA_003991915.1 Elysia chlorotica | reverse complement strand
CTTAGATCTAGCGTCAACAGGTGCGTGGTCGCGCGACAGTTGACCGGAAATGAAGTAGGCCCGTATTTTGAGCTGGACATAGATCTGTAACCAGTGATCGTAGCGAAAATCTGAAAACAGATTCGTAATCAGCGATCCAAAATTAACAAAGTCTACGCGTACAGATGCTGAAAAAATGCATAATAAACAATTTCATAAAAAAATGTTTTTATTAGATTCAGACACCCACACATTGAAGAATGCACGGAATTTCCACCCCCGCACACTTTCCATGCCGTATACACTTTGGATTGTAGTGCCACGTATTAGAATCATTATTTCAAACAAATCTATTTGTCGTCTATTTTTTGTTTTTGAGTGCAGCCATGTATCATCCATTGAAGTATTTCTTCATTCACATCCATTTCCTATAAGCATAACTGAAACAAATAAAATGAGACGATGCTTCTACTTAGTTCTAGGCAATAATAACACACACTGTGAATTTTTCTCGTCACGTGATTTTGTCGCTCTGACGTTTGGAGGGAAGGTGCGACCCTCACTCTGTTTCTACCAGCTCGCCCTTTTTTCCGCGCAGTTTTATGTCGTCGATTTGTAGGGAAGGTGCGACCTCCACTCTGTTTCCATAGCATACTGGAGGAGAACATCGCGGTCTATGCGATTCACCGTTCTCTTATTCTTTAATTCTCTAAACCCACCCCATTTCATCACTGACAGTTTTTAAGCACTGGCAAATAATATAATTTAGTGAAAGCCTGTAATAACCAGCCGTAGCACTGATGTCCATTTACGTGAAGGCGCGGTAAATAGCACCACTCTTGGGTCAGTGGGCATCGGCAGTAACTGTTTCTTAATTAGTATGTGTCAACTTACAATTCATGATACGAATTTTGGAGAGGAGACGAGAAGGCAGAGCTGTTGTTTTTATTGGCATTGGGATTTATTTTAAAACTCCTGTATTCACTAAGATCTGCGGATCTGTCTTAAACTTCCTAGTTGTCGGGACCACAGTCGAGTTGGATGACAGGCAGCGCAGGCATATTTCCCCGAGCCACTTCAGTGGCATTTGACACTGCACTTTTAACTCTTAGTCCATATCTTCTAGTCTCTCTCTCTCTTTCTCTTTCTCTCTCACTCTCTCTCTCTCTCTGTCTAAATCACTGTCTACCAGTCTATATCTCCTAGTCTCTCTCTCTCGAAATCGCTGCCTACCAGTCTATATCTCCTAGTCTCTCTCTCTCTCTCTCTCTCTCTCTCTGTCTCTGTCTCTCTTTCTCTCTCTGTCTCTCTCTCTCTCTCTCTCTCTCTCTCTCTCTCTCTCTCTCTCTCTCTCTCTCTCTCTCTACCAGTCGATATATGTACGAAAAGAATTTATTTACATATGATTTCTATGATATTATAAGCATGCAATAATGTTGATATTGTTTAAGTTGATATACAAGTCGTACAGCACTTCCGGTTGGCTCGGTGTCAGGATAATGTGCCCATCTGAGACAAGACTTATGGTATCCCCGCACTGATGTCGTGGCGGAGCGTAAATTTGTCAGACGTTATTCTCTGGATCTGTCCACTGTATAGCTTTCAGCGTTGATGAATCTTCACTCAACTTCATACGCCACAGGTCAATCTCCTCAATTTCTCACGAAAGCGAAAATGAATAATGATTAGACAAAAGAAGCCGCCAAGTATAGTTGTAGACTAAGGCTGAGACCACGCTATAAGCGAGAGTAGCCTCTAGCGATGGGTCACTATAGGTGGAGACACACTATAAGCGATAGATGCCTCTAGCGATGGCTCACTTTAGGTGGAGACACACTATAAGCGATAGATGCCTCTAGCGATGGCTCACTTTAGGTGGAGACACACTATAAGCGATAGATGCCTCTAGCGATGGCTCACTTTAGGTGGAGACACACTATAAGCGATAGATGCCTCTAGCGATGGCTCACTTTAGATGGAGACACGCTATAAGCGAGAGATGCCTCTAGCGATGGCTCACTTTAGGTGGAGACACACTATAAGCGAGAGATGCCTCTAGCGGCTCACTTTAGGTGGAGACACACTGCAAGCGAGAGATGCCTCTAGCGATAGTTCACTTTAGGTGGAGACACGCTATAAGCGAGAGATGCCTCTAGCGGCTCACTTTAGGTGGAGACACGCTATAAGCGAGAGATGCCTCTACCGATGGCTCACTTTAGGTGGAGACACGCTATAAGCGAGAGATGCCTCTAGCGATGGCTCACTTTAGGTGGAGACACGCTATAAGCGAGAGATGCCTCTAGCGATGGCTCACTTTAGGTGGAGACACTATAAGCGATAGAGCAGCACCGGGCGAGAGCGAGTTTAAACAATGCCGAGGAATTTACTTCCATGGACACTTTATAGGCTGTCTCGCTCAGGTTTCGCCAGTAGTGAACGATACAATACCTCCCAATGGCTTGCCGCTTAATCGCAACGTTTTGACATGTTACCACACCAGCATTGCATCGCTGACTCACCTGGGGCGCGTAAACCTTTCAGTTTTGCAGATAAAACTTTCAGAGAACGGCACAACGGAAGTTAACATCGGCGGCAACAGCGCTCGCTTGCAGTGTGACCTCAGCCTAAGAAAACCACACGAGTTCTTTGGTCTAGTTATTGTGTAAGAAAGTCCGTGTCAGCTAATCTCCCAATGAACGGTGTCTGCGTGGTAATTGTGTACAGTTAGATGTGAATATATTGTCACGGTATATTGCTGGTAATTGTGTACAGTTAGATGTGAATATAATGTCACAGTATATTGCTGGTAATTGTGTACAGTTAGATGTGAATATATTGTCACGGTATATTGCTGGTAATTGTGTACAGTAAGATGTGAATATAATGTCACTGTATATTGCTGGTAATTGTGTACAGTTAGATGTGAATATAATGTCACGGTATATTGTTGGTAATTGTGTACAGTTAGATGTGAATATATTGTCACGGTATATGGCTGGTCATTGTGTCACAGTTAAAATGTGAATATAATGTCACGGTATATGGCTGGTAATTGTGTACAGTTAGATGTGAATATAATGTCACGGTATATTGCTGGTAATTGTGTACAGTTAGATGTGAATATAATGTCACGGTATATGGTTGGTCATTGTGTACTGTTAATGTGAATATAATGTAATAAATCTCATGGAGGACTTGTCCAACTGTTGTCCGTAGTAAAAACAAACACAATACGTCATAAATAGGTCAATTACTGTACTCACATCCAACAAAGACAATAGGTCAATTACTGTACTCACATCCAACAAAGACAATAGGTCAATTACTGTACTCACATCCAACAAAAACAATAGGTCAATAACTGTACTGACATCCAACAAAGGCAATTGGTAAAATACTGTACTGACATCCAACAAAGACAAATAGGTCAATTACTATACTCACACCCATCAAAGACAATAGATCAATAACTGTACTGACATTCAACACAGACAATAGGTCGATTACTGTACTGAAACCCAACAAAGACAAGAGGTCAATTACCGTACTGGCACCCAACACAGACAATAGGTCAATTACTGTACTGAAACCCAACAAAGACAAGAGGTCAATTACTGTACTGGCATCCAACAAAGACAAGAGGTCAATTACTGTACTGGCATCCAACTGCAAAGTCAATGAGCGTACTCAAGTGCGTACTCCCGTTATTCATTATGGCGTGGAAGGCAAGCTCTGTAACATCAAGTCATTGTAAAAACTTCTAACAGAGGCAGTCGTCTTAATTATGTCTACTTAACGCATTATAAGAAGAGTGAATGCGCGGAAAGAAATCTGTGTGTGAACGCACTGGGACGTTCTGGTGTGGAGAGTCCGTGTTGAGGACGTGCCTTTTGTTTGTTTGTGGTCGCTGCTTTTGTTGCTTTTATTTTCTTGGGGGGTGTTTGTTTGTTTTTTTTTGTTTGTTTTTGTTGTTTTTTTTTTGATTTAGCTTTTTTTTTTGTTCTTTTTTTTTGTTATAGTAGTTATAGTTTGCGCCCAACGCCAGCACTATATAGGCTTTGTTGTGTATGGGTCGCAAGACTAACTTCTGACAATTTAATGTGCTGCAACACACAATATAGGGTGGGATACCATGACTCCTGTCTCGGCCGTTTACATTAAACTGACTACGGGGCGAAATCGTCAGGGCTCAAACCACGGACTTCCTACGTCGGAAGCCGACGTTTTACTCCAGGGCTGCCGCGCCCCCGAGAGAGGAAAAATAGAGAGAGAGAGAGAGAGAGAGAGAGAGAGAGAGAGAGAGAGAGAGAGAGAGGGAGAGAGAGAGGAAGACAGGCAGACAGACAGACGGACACAGACAGATAGAAAGAAAAGAGGCAACCGACTGTGAGGGTGGGAAAAGTTTTTGCAGATTTTCGCATCGAATTTAAAGTATGAGGAGAGAGTCGTGACTTCCCCTCAGGTTACGCTATGGCGCTGGATTCCATTGTTTGCTTGCTCTCTGACTTAGCGCGTTCAATAGCAGAATGTAGCTGGTTCTTGTTCCCAAAGTTTATATCAGGCACTTGTAAACACGGAATTCCTACCACTATTGTCTACACATTATTTATCCAGATATTTAGAAAGACTATGCCTTGCGGCCTAACAGCTTAGTCGACTTATTAATTTCTGATGGGATAGATCTAAAGTGCGACATGATACAAACCTTAGACACAGTGGAATATCACATAATGCCCGACAACTTTCTAAAATAGAATATGTGTGTGTGTTAGGAGATAGGGGAGGGAGAGAGAGAGGAGACAAGCAGACCGACAGGCAGACAGACAGACAGACAGGCAGACAGACAGACAGACAAGCAGATAAACAGAGAGACAGACAGACAGACAGAGAGGCAGGTACAGGCAGAAATACAGAGATAGAGATATAGAAAGACAGAGACAAAGAGATTATGAGAATGGGGCAGAGAGAGATAGAGAGAGGCAGACAGAGACAGAGACCTAGACAGTTTGATCTGTGTGTGTGTGTGTGTGTGTGTGTGTGTATTCAGTCTGTATGAATTCACGAGGTTTTCGGTGCGCTAGTCCCTAGGCTGCACAGTGACCTACTAAAGCATCAGGTTACGCTGGTATGGTTTGTAGCTACCTATGAGTGCGTTCACATGCACTGAGCGGAACAGTGTGGTAATCTTCTGTCAATATGTAAAGCATCATAAAGGACTGCAAGTCCCTGCACTATTCATGCCTGTCCAGAGAGCCTGATTTGTCAGGTGTATCAGGTGGGGGATGTGAGAACATAGACATGACGTGGGCCGATAAAGGAGCCCTGCATTTTTGTTTAGATGCTTCAGGAATCCTGCGGTGCTTGGGTTAAGTTTCAGACGTTCCTTCTCACCAGTTTGCGTTATATCGTGGACGGGTCCAACAACTAATGCCAAACAATTTAACGAGACAGGGTTGTTAGACAAAACTAAACAATCTGTTAGTACCTACCTACCTACACTTCAAATTAATAAACACGCTATGTTTTGTTTTCTACTGTCAAAAGGTAGTGGTAAACCGACACACCCGACTAGCATGCTGCATGTTGGATGTTGCATGTAGCATGTTGCATGTTGCATGTTGCTGACAGAGAGCCATGACATTATCACTGTTGTTTAGCGCTTCCACTAACATACTTATTACTTTTTCTCCAGAAAACGAGCGCAAGTTTTGCTGAAGCCAAGTTTAAAATCTGGACCTTATAGATCTGGGCCACGTAGAATCAACTTAAGTTTCATGTTTCTCGTTAGAATTGTTGCAAACTGAACCAAGTTAAGAATGTTGGCGCAAGATTTAGATCTATGTCCAGAACCAATTTCAGTCTGGTAGCAATCCTTTAGTTTTTAAAGTTACACACCCTAAAGAAATATAACTTTGAGTTCTACAACACTTCAACTTCATCTGTAAAACTCCAGATCTGTCCATACATGTACCACAACCCTCACGAAAATCGTGATTTCTTAACATGCATTGAGAAAAAGCGTGGGCATCCCTAAAAAGCTAGAAATTAGACCGAAACACACAGGGAATGTCCACAGATGATAATCCCAGTTGGGGCGAGCTAATAAAATGCCGTAGAACTTCACGAATGCCACGAAAAACTAGTCATCTCGGTTAGTGCAGTCGGGAGCGGCATGAACATAGCCTAACGGAAGGTTGGCGCCATTTGTATAACGGTTTAGCAGTTGGTGGTGAGAATTTCTTTAACCGGCGACCCGAGAACAGAGAGACAATCAGTAGTTGTTTCGCTACCTTCCTTTTTTATTTTGGTTGTATTCCTGTTTCTGGATAATTAAGTAGCAACTGCTATCACTTTTTTATAACAACTTTAATGGTTTTAAAACTAAAATCTTTCGCCTTATAGTTATCGTTTAGCGTTAGTGTACTGTATTACGTAGTGTATGGCTCTGCCAGACCGTCTTATAGTAAAATGCTAGACACTATATACCACCAAGGACTGCGTCTCAGCCTCGGGGCCTTTCGTACCACGCCGGTAGAAAGCCTTTACGTGGCTGCAGACAAGCTATCCTTGCCATATAGAAGAAACAAACTGTCCTTACATTATGCCGTCAATCTAAAAACTCACCCTGACAATCCTGCTTTTAACCCTTTTGTCCACCCATCTTATGTAGAAAAATTCCAATCTTCACCGAACGCGACCCCCCCCCCCCCCCCTTTGGAATTCGTGTTCAGCAGCTCCTTCTTGAAATCTACTTAGATACGAACTTTATTAAAGAAGACAAATTTTCGGAAATCCCTCCCTGGACGCTGGAAAGACCAGGAAGCATTCTTCACCTGGCAGGTTCCAGAAGGACAAAACCCCTCCAGAATTATCATAGAAAACCATTTAGACCATTCTATACATTTCAGTGACTGGTCTAAAGATGAGACCTGTGTCGGAGCTGCCTGCCACTCATCCACAGCAGATCATTTGCTGCGTGGTGAGCGCGAATGCTACAATAATTACTACGGAGGCAGTTGCCCTGTGCATGGCATTCCACACTGTCTCTACCTCAAGAAAAGACAAATTTTGTATCCTCTTTGACTCGCTCTTTCTGTTGAAGGGGATCGGAGAGGCAAACTTGAAAAGTCCGAAAATTTTTCACATATTGAATTTACAAACCGCGGCAAAATGGTGAGATCCCCAGCCATATTTACACAAAATGAAGTGGCTGATGACCTCGCAAAGATCGGGCTCGAACTGGAACCTACTTAATGGGCAGGAGTGTCTCAGTCTAGATGCCGAGACCAGGTGGTACTCGATCGAGTCCGACTTGGACATTCTCATCTTACTCACGTTTTCCTATCGAGAGATGAAGAGCTTCCACAGTGTCAAACCTGCAACTGTCAGTTATCTATAAAATCAAATCCTGTGTGGCTGACCACTTTCCCAGCGGGAATGAAATCTGTACGTGGCTTCCAAACCATTAGAGAGCATATTTACTTATGTTAGTCCTCAGCGCCTACTGAGGTACTTGAAGGACATAAGTGTGTATAATAAAATTTAACCTTAAAAATCCTACACATTGATTTTTTAAACCGCTGTATAAAAATTATGCCCTTTACGCATAACCAACTTTTTTATGCACAAGTTTTCTGCTTTTACCATTAAGAGATAAACAAATTCACCGTTAAAACTAGTATAATTTATTAATTGTCCTAGAACACCATTGGTACAACATATTATGTTACTGTGCTGACGTGCCGTCAAGACTGTCTCGCTCATTCACCCCACTTTAAAGACGCCCGAAAGAAGATAACAATGGAGATGAGACTGATAGAAATTCCACCGTAAGAGAGTACCTCGAGCATCATCTTTCTGTTTTGCACCAGGGCGAAGCTTATGGCTTAAAATTCTTCACTTCCATCTTAAAGTACGTGTATCTTATTTCACATAAAAAAGCAACTTTTAATCCCTCAAAAATAGTATATCATTTCCTTCTAAAAATATGTACCTTTTTTCACGGGGTGCAAAATTCAAACTTAAAACAAATTTAAATATTTTAACCAATTTTGTGTGTGTACTTATTTTTCACCCACATATTCATAATTTGTAAAAAAAAAATATTTTGACTTAGCGTCGTATATTATGTTGGTGATATCTGTCTACGCGGAAAAAAATAGTTTTGTTTAAGCTACTATGGCAAATCTATTCATTTTGGTTTATAATTTCTAATGCGGAAAAATCGAAAGAACAAGAAAGTCCTTGTGTTTTTAACCCTCTAGCTACCAATGTATCACCTATGATACGCCAAATTTGAATTCTCAGGGGGAGCAACTATGGCATAACCAATATTATCTAGGATTTTCCCTGCTTAGTTCCCATCTCTATCTATCACATGGACCAACAAATAGGCCATTGTTAGTTTTCTTTTGTTAAAGAGCGCTTCCTGTTTACATCTGCTACCCAAGTCAGGCTGAAAGTCCAAAACATATGCGGAAAAATCGAAAGAACAAGAAAGTCACACAATTGAATAAACAAATATTATAGATGAAACTTACCCAAAAAGAAGAATTTCCACAGAATCTGTTTTCCATGAGAAAGCTTTACACAGTTTTTTCTCACACTGAATTTTAATTGTTCCCAAAAGTATAAATGTAAATAATAACAACTGTTCCAAAAAATATGTGTCACAGCCCTACATCTCTAGTCGCCTCTAAACGCTACAAAATTTGGCGCGGTACTAGTTGCGGACAACTCTTTATATACAATGCACGGTACGCAAGGGCGACACTCAGTGACCGGTTATAAATAGAACAGTTATCCCCCCGTCTCCGGCAAGCTGAATAGACCTACGGAGAGGCAGTTGAACTTTCAATTCCCCCTGAGGAAGTCTTGTCGCGAAACAGTAACTGTCGATCGAACCTTACCAGCTAGCGAGTTTTCCTCGAAACCTTCATCTCTGTTGGACATAGACCTACGGCTAACATGCCAATTCGAGAGAAAGAGAGGGGAGGAGGCTGGGGGCTGGGGGCTGGAGGGGGATCGAATTGTTGGATACAGGGGGCAAAGAAGAAATCTGCTGCTCAAGTAACTCTTTTGATTCTCATCGTTCGTGGGTCGCAAAGGGATTCGAATTCCGGACCATTTCTTTCGGTGGGTATCGCTCTAACCTACGTGCCAAAACACACTACTTTAGTCTTAAAATTTCTGACTAATTACTACTACTACTAGTAGTAGTAGTAGTAGTAGTAGTAGTAGTAGTAGTAGTAGTAGCAGTAGTGGTAGTGATATCAGCAGCAATACAAGGATTAGTAACAGTAGTTAGTCAGAAAATTTGAGACTAAAGTAGAGTACTTCTACTGCTACTACTACTATTAGTTACTTCTCCTTTTACCGTCAGCTTAAAATGTAGAGAAATAGAGGGTAATGAAGCACATAATTGATGATAACGAAACTTAAGAAAACGAAATAAATTTTTACTTGAAGAAAAGAGAAGAGAAAAAAAAAGGATAGAGAAATTTGAGAGGGATAGATGACTGTATAAAGTGCAAAAGTATGAAACATTATTCCCATTATCTCTTTTTGTCTATTGCTCGCACTTGACAAGCTACAAGTTGGGCACCCCCCCCTCCCCCCCCCCTCTCCAAATCTTCCTTCTAATCCTTGTATTGCTGCTGATATCACTACCACTACTGCTACTACTACTACTACTACTACTACTACTACTACTACTACTACTACTACTAGTAGTAGTAGTAATTAGTCAGAAATTTTAAGACTAAAGTAGTGTGTTTTGGCACGTAGGTTAGAGCGATACCCACCGAAAGAAATGGTCCGGAATTCGAATCCCTTTGCGACCCACGAACGATGAGAATCAAAAGAGTTACTTGAGCAGCAGATTTTGAAGAAAAAGTTCAGTAACGCATGCCTTTTGGGATACAACTTTGCACAGACTTTTAAAAAAATCTCAAATAGTAGTTAGGAACTCAATTAATTTCTGGGGATTGTGGGATGGACAAAGCTGAAAGTATTCCTGGTGAATTTAACGTGTGATAAACTTAGGTAGGACATCTTTAGGGATTCAAACATGTTTTTTCACTCATTGATACAACAATTCTTTCATGCTGTGAAAAAAGCTGAAATGACGCTACTGTGCATTTTCTCTGTGTTTATTGCCATTTGTAATCTTTTGTATCAAGATTTTGTTGAGCCATAAAAAATTAGCCTTCGTACTCTGATGTGTATTTACAAATCATTGAATTTCTTAAAGTAGGCCTAATTTCATCCTCTGATTTCACAATTACCCAAGCGTTCGAACGAAGCGTTGCAGTTGTGCGCATTGCGGACTTGTAAAATTTGAATATTTCCTCGCACTGAACTTGTTGGAGCGAAGAAAGCCCCGCGCATAGATCTACACTTTGTCCCATGAATGAGTTATTTCTGGATTTGCTGAATGTATTGAGGAACATGGCATAATTTTGTGGTTGGAGAGGCAATCATTAAGCGTTTGATCAATGAGAGGTAATTAACTCGGCGCTCTGCGGAGAACTGCGAATAATGTCGCTGTTCAGTTAGCAGAATAAACATTGTTAACACAGGGTCCTGGAAGTTACTAAAGCTATAAAAAAAAATCGATGTTTGTGTATCTTTAGGTGTAAAGTTTTACATTAGTACCAGGTTAAGAGCAAAACTAATGCACACCAAAAGTTTCAAACCGATTGAGGCAGACGTTTATAGAAGTTTTGCTTTAACAAAGAATACTGCTCTTATTCTTAACATATTTTTTTTTTTCAAACAAAAATGCACTAAGCTTAGTTCATGGTCGTTATTCTTTGCTCAACTCTAAAGTTTCGATGAATTATTGTTATTGTTTGTTTTGATCGTACTTGGTTGAGATAACAAGCTGCTTCTTTTTTTAAGTTCTTGAATGTAATTAAACTGAAATAATCTAGTTTAAATATATAACAATTCCCAGATTAACGACCAGAAGCAAGACTTGCATAAATCAGCATGAAAGAAGAGAAGCGTGACACGGTCGTGACTTGCGAAATGTAAATACATAGAGAAGATCCTTGGACTCCCAGACCTGAAACAGTTCCGTCCTGCTTGGTACAAATAAAATAATAAAGTTTCCCAGGGCTTGCCTGTCTCTAATATTTTTTGTCTATTTTGTTTACTTTTTCAGAAATTACTTTGAAATCTATTTTTGGTTGCAGTATTCGGATCGTATCCCAAAGTGAAATGTCCTGAACGTAACCTCTGAGAGTTGGTTTCACGGCCCGTAAGTTCCCGTAGTGACCGTGTACCTATGTGACGGGGGTGCAAGCCTAGCACCTCTTGCTGTTCCGTCTGAGGCTCTACCTACTGACAGCGTGCGCTCCCCCACAACAGCACGAACAGCCGCGCCTATCAAGTCTGCTCGCCATGAAAGGTGCGCGGTTCGAAACCTGCGATCGGTGAAAACATATCTGCCCAATATCGTTCCCTGCGGGTTGGATTGGTGTCAGTATTGATGTGGCTGCTTGAGACAGGATCCTCAATACCCCCGCAGTGTCTGTGTGTGTGCCAGCTGTGACACAATAAAAATCCCACAGTGCTGAAGTTGGACCTTAAGATGTCAAGTTCACATTATAACAGGTTTCAGGGTCGGTTTGTTTGGTTGGTTTCTTTTTTTTATTTTGTTTTGTTTTTGTGTTTCTTATGTTTGTTGTTGAGTGTTTGTTCTGTTTTTTGTTGGGTTTTTTTTTCTCTTGGTTTGCTGTTTTTTGTGGGGGGTTTTTTTCTTTTTTTTGCTGTGGTTTTTTGCGGTGAATATTTCCCCACGCAGCCTTCGCCGCACAACACAGGCTCTCCCTGCGATCTAGATCTACATTGTTGAGGCACAGTGTGACAAAGAAAGCAGGCATGGCTTTAAATTCTCCTGCTCTCTCCATGATTTAGCTCTTAGCGGGTGCTGAGTTATAATCGCAGGCGACGCGTATCGCAGGAAACCTGTAGACAATCTGATGCTTTACGCATTAGGGACACATTTATTTACTGGCTGGTGGTAGTTAACTTCGAAGCTCGCTCTTTCTTTATTTAGGGTCGTCCAAGTCCTCAGTGACGGCCACATACGTTGGCGACCTGGGTAATACATGTAGTAAAACATAGAGGAAGAAAATTTGGACCATCGACTAACTATGTATTTGGATGCCTTTGTCGTGTTTCTAAATCTGCGTCCACCTTGCACTTCCAGCCCGTTAGGTGTGCCAATCTCTATGACTGTGTTACGACCCTCACACTGAGCGTTGGTGTGACTGTGTTAGTCCTTCACAGTATTCCACAAACCTTGCGATCGCGGGGCGCCTGGTGAAAGTGAAGACGCTGGGTGAGGCAGTCTGCACGGCTGTCCAATCAAACGTCTCTCCTGGACTTCGGGAGCCAATGAGCGAGAAGAAGGGGCGTCACCATGGCATGTCATCATGTCATCATGTCAGCATGTCATCATGTCATCATGTCATCATGTCAGCATGTCATCATGTCATCATGTCATCTGGTCATCATGTCAGCATCGCCTGATCGGAGACAACAAAAAAGACTCGGCCTTCTCATTAAAAGGCGCGCGCTCTAGATGGCGACCATCGTGGTTCCCTCCCAGTCCCTCCCACCGTGGACAAAATAATCGTATGAGTAAAACACTAAACAGACATCATTCATCCTCCTGTCTCGGAATAATAAAAAAAATAGAGGTCTGGACTTACAGTAGAGATGCTAAGGACAAGAGTAGTAATGATAGGATAGCAAATCATGTTTTAACCTGAGTGGAATAGTTATAGATCTATTCGCAACATAAATCTGTTTGCTTGTGACTACTGAGTCTCATGTACAGGAGCACATTCATCAAAAACCTTAAGTAACCTCCAAGTAACTGGGGGCGAGGGGGGGGGGGGAGCCATGTGGTTAATAGATAGAGCGGACGGATTCGAATCTTTAATCAGAAGGTCCTGGATTTGATTCCAGCTCAGGTTGCCTTGTTCCCGCCTGGGGGTACTGGTGTAAGAGTCACGTGACGTCCTGCCCATAGCGACCCGTCTCTGTGTGGAAACTTGCAAGACGTTATCGTTGGGCGCGCTCCGTGATGGGACCCATTTGCATAACTCTAGTGGACGGTGAGAACCCAACAGTTGAGTGAGCTCAATTTGGGGGTCACTGGACAGAGGGAATATGGCCGGTGGAGGGAAAAAAGGAAAGATCTACTTACAAACTTGGAGACGCAAAGAGACTCAGAGAATCCCAGCAAGACACACAAAAATGATGACATGGCAGGAATCAGGAGCCATAACAGAGAAAGGGGGAGAGAGATAAAGAGAACGAGGGAGGTGGCCAGCCAGTGCTAAACAAATGATAGAGAGGGAAATACAGACAGATAGACAGATAGACAGAGACATAGACATATTGTCTGAACTGCGAGCTCTCCTGACTGGCAGACAGACAGGAACTTTGTAAAGAAATAGAGAGGAATAAAACAGAAAATAATATAGTGAGTAACAAGGAGAATGGAAGAGAGGAGAGAGCCAATGAGAAAAAGAAATAAAAGAGAGTGGAAGAGCGAGAGAGAGAGGGGGGCGAGAAAAAAGAGAGGGAGAGAGAGAAAGAAAAGCTAGGTGAGAGAGAGGGGGGAAGAGAGAGACAGAGAGAGAGAAAGTGAGAGAGAGAGAGAGAGCGAGAGAGAGAAACAGAGAGAGAAGGGGGGGGGGGGATCATGGAGCCTGCCGTAGATGGCAAATGACCATTGTCAAACGAGGGGCAAGATGTGACAGTGTGGAACAGGAACGACAACCCGTGGAGAGCGAGTGTGGAACAGGAACGACAACCCGTGGAGAGCGAGTGTGGAACAGGAACGACAACCCGTGGAGAGCGAGTGTGGAACAGGAACGACAACCCGTGGAGAGCGAGTGTGGAACAGGAACGACAACCCGTGGAGAGCGAGTGTGGAACAGGAACGACAACCCGTGGAGAGCGAGTGTGGAACAGGAACGACAACCCGTGGAGAGCGAGTGTGGAACAGGAACGACAACCCGTGGAGAGCGAGTGTGGAACAGGAACGACAACCCGTGGAGAGCGAGTGTGGAACAGGAACGACAACCCGTGGAGAGCGAGTGTGGAACAGGAACGACAACCCGTGGAGAGCGAGTGTGGAACAGGAACGACAACCCGTGGAGAGCGAGTGTGGAACAGGACTGTGCCAGTTTATGGACAAGAATTAAAGGAAGTTTATATCTGGAAGCCTGGATGTTGAACAAACTAATAATCCTTACCATTGGAACAGACTGAGTGGAACAACCAACGGTAACCAACATGGATAAAAGTGAAAGGAAGAAGAAATTGGGCCAGAGGAGGGAGAGAGAGAGAGAGAGAGAGAGAGAGAGAGAGAGAGAGACAGAGAGAGAGAGAGAGAGAAAGAGAGAGAGTGACAAAGACAGACAGAGAGAGAGACAGAGTGACATAGAGAGAGAGAGAGAGGCAGACGTAGAATGTGTCAGCGAGTATTGGGAGAGAGAAAGAGAGACAGCAAAATTGAGACAGAGAGACAGAGAGAGACAGACAGAGAGAGAAACAGAGAGAGAGACAGACAGAGATAGACAGAGACAGAGAGACAGAGAGAGAGAGAGAAAGAGAGAGAGAGAAGCACAAGTAGAATGTATCAGCGAGTATCGGGAAGCAGATAATATCAGGCATAGGGCGGAAACCAAACGCCGAACTGGGATTAGCACTGTTGACAACCTCATTAAATCTGAAAGACCGGTCAGCGTTATCTGTCTTTATACATTTTCAACAATTGGATTTCGTAGTTCCCGGGTACTGCGTGGGCCGTAAGTACAAGGTTGTAGTAAGGTTACGTCTCCTCTTTAGATAACAGGTAGGCTTTTAGCGAGTTGTAAGCTACCGTGTCGTTGTACTTAAAACATGTGTGTTGTTGTTAGTTTGGTTGTTGTTGTTTGTTGTGTGTGTTTAAAAATCTAGGGGCTGAGGGGTGACTACTTCTCTAATCAGGATAGCTTAATCTGTCTCTCTCTCTCTTTATCTTTCTCTCTCTCTATCTTTCTCTCTCTCTCCCTCTTTCTATTCCTCTCTCCCTCTTTCCCTCCTTCTCCCTTTCTATCTCGCTCTTTCTTTTTCTCCCTCTCTATCCATCTCTCTCCCTGTATCATCCTTTCTCACTCTCTTCCTCTCTATCCTTCTCTCTCCCTTTGCCCATCTTACTCTCCCTCTCTCTCCCTCTTTCCATCTCTTTTTTCGCTTCTCCACCCCTCTCTCTTTCCTTTTCTCACCCTCTCCCCGTCTCTTTCTCCCTATCTCCCTCCCTCTCTCTTTCCCCCTCTCTCTCTTTTCTCCCTTTCTCTCTCTACCTCTTTCTCCCTCTGTTTCTATTCATCTCTCCCTTTCTCCCTCTCTTTGTCTAGTTCTATCAGTTTCTCTCCTTCTCTCTTCCTCTATCTTCCTCTCTTTCTCCCTCACCCTTTCTCTTCCTCTCTCCCTCCGTCAGCCCCTCTATCTCTCTCCCTCAGCCTCTCTCCCTCTCTTTCCCTTTCTTGCTCTCTTTGTCTACCTATCTCTCTTTCTCTTTCTCTTTTCCCCCTTTCTCTCTCTTTCTCTTTACCTCTCTCTTACCCTTTCTCTCTCTCTCATATTTTAACATAATTATTCTAGATTCCTCAGAAAAAATTCCTTACAATGACGGATTACCACAGCAGAATAAAGAGGGAAAATGTCGAACAGCAATATTGCGTATCGCGGATGGGTTCCAACACTAACATCTCACAATATTTAAAGAACGACCTCAGAGAACAGGGACATGACGCAGACACCGCTTCACCCAGTGGGAAGCAAAGCAAAGTCGGGGCTCGAACTGTGGACATCTAATGAGAAAACTTTGGGCTCAAACTTCTGTGCAACTTCGCTCCTCTTGGTGATGTTGAGTATTTTGGTTAATTTTACTGTGGGGATAAAACCCTGCTCAATGCCGATCTGCAAGCCGCGGGATGTTTTAGAATCTACCACACTGTCCCGCTCCTATTCCCTATCAAAGTAGGTGTATCTATTATAAGTTTGTCAGTCGTCATTGGTGTACTAGAAAACTAAAATCTTTGCTTGTTGGTGGTTTTTTTACGTCTCCTGGGATTTTCTAGGATCGTGTACTCAGACAGAGGCACTAATTGAGGTTCGAACCCTGGACCTCCATCTCGTGTGTACAAAGCACTTAGCGACTGGGCTGTTGGTGTTCCCTCTTTAGGCTCCTGGGGAGGCAGAGCTCTCTTCTAGTATAACGTCCCCTAAGTTTGTAGAAGGCCGTACAGATTGAGGCCCCCACACCGGGATCCCCGTGACTTCGCCGGTCGCCTGAAAACTTTAGTGAAAGTGGTACAAACCCAAACAGTTGAGAACCAGCTAGCGCCAGTGAGTAGAGCCTAGCTTTTCCATTCTGCAGGGTCGCGGGTCGATACCAACGATCGGCAAAATGTGTTTGTCCACCTACAGGTTGGGTCGCTGTCAGTATAATGTGACCGGCTGCATTCTTGGGACTTGTTAGCGTATATATGGCCTTTGTTGTAAACATAGGGCACTGAAAACTAAATAAGAACTTCTCTCTGTGACAAAATCCATTCAGTAGGCAAAATGCGGCGCCAGTGCGGGGATCAAACCCACGCACTTTCCATTAAAATCTGTGCGCTCTATCCTTTAATCCTTTACCCCCTCTCCCCCTCCCCCCCCCCCACATACACACAAACACCAACACAAACCCAATCAGAGCGTTTCCCCTTTTACCAGAAAAAAGTAAGTTGCCATTTGAACTGCTGCAGGTAGACGAGTGAAGCTTCCGTGTGTTGCGGTACCCGCCTGGGAATCTCGAGTGCGGCGCTTACCTGAGAGAACCTGAGAGAACCTGAGAGAACCTGAGAGAACCAGAGAGAACCTGAGAGAACCTGAGAGAACCTGAGAGAACCTGAGAGAACCTGAGAGAACCTGAGAGAAACTGAGAGAACCTGAGAGAACCTGAGAGAACCTGGGAGAACCTGAGGGAACCTGAGAGAACCTGAGAGAAGCTGAGAGAACCTTAGGGAACCTGAGGGAACGTGAGAGAACCTGAGGGAACCTGAGGGAACCTGAGAGAAACTGAGAGAACCTGAGGGAACCTGAGAGAAGGGGAGGGGAAAAAAGAGGGAGGAGGGATGTTTCTACCAATTGAAAAAAAAAAATGGGGGAGGGGGGGGGCGAGATGGCTCAATGGTTGTGTGAGTTTAACTTTGCTGCTTAGTATGTACAACGAAAGCACTTTATGGCTTATATTGTGGACGAGGCCCAAGACTACAGTCTGACATTTTTACATCCTGCAACACAGAGGCAATGTTGGTAAACCATAACTCCTGAGTCAGCCTGTCACATTAAACGGCTCAGGGGTAGAGCGCTCAGCTTCTAACTGCAAAGTATCAAGCTCGATTCCTCATCGGACCGCTTTCTTCCAATCGGTTGGTTCGGTTTCTGCACAGTGCAAAGAAGTCTCTGGCTGCGACAAGTCAGGAAATCTGCATTCTGTGTGACAGACGTTAGAGTTGGGACCCATCCCTGAGTTGTGTGGTTTCTGACTGAGTTGTGTTAAGAACTCGGAATCGTCCTCTTAGAATGCGCGCGCTCTGCAGGTGACGCCAGGTGCTCACGTTTCTGGAGAGCCTCAGAGAGAGTGGTGTTAAGCAGTGGTTGGGATTGCATGGCTATCGAAGATTATGATTAGACAAAAACGTGTTTTCCCTTTGACTCGCAAAGAGCTTTCCTAGTTCTAGAGGAAACTTCCTAACTCCACAGTGAAGATTTCTTTGGAAATGACTGTTGATTGATCAATGGACAGCTTTTCACCAATTTAGTTTGATAAAGTTATTTCTTTTTATTTAATCCAAATGTTCTTGTGTCATGGCAGCGACACAAAGAGTGGGCGAAAGAGATAGAAAGAGAGAGAGAGAGAGAGAGAGAGAGAGAGAGAGAGAGAGAGAGAGAGAGAGAGAGAGGGGAAGAAGAGAGAGAGAGAAGAGAGAGAGAGAGAGAGAGAGAGAGAGAGAGAGACAGACAGACAGACAGACAGACAGACAGACAGACAGACAGACAGACAGACAGACAGACAGACAGACAAACAAACAGACAGACAGACAGAAGGAGGTGGAGGTAAGCGATGTCTGTATCCTCCCATTCCATTCATCCCCTGATCTTGGTTAAAAGTCATGGATTGGAGATGGATTGAAGTATTTTCATTGGCGCGTGTGTGGAACAAAGCGCAGTCAATAGTACTCGATACCTGGTTAGCGAACAACACGCTTCCAACTCCCCACTGGAAATTAGAGTTTGAATAACCAGTCTCGCCTCACACTGTCTCGTTACTGTATCATGTAATGTAATAAATTATGTTTCACATAGACGCCCTTGAAACAGTGTGCCGAAATCGGTGCTGAACATTTACTTGTGCGCTGCTTTTCATGAATCATGAGATTGAAAAGACCGGAGAACAAACACCGTTTCAACTTCTTTTTGTTCATGCATCTTAGCTCGCAGTTAATTTGGGGAACCTGAGGGCTCGAATACCACGGCAAGAACACGTAGGGTTAGATGGTTCAGTTGATAGTACACTGGGCCGGCGAGCAAGTGGTTGGAGGTTTGAATTCCAGTGTGTGAACCCAACCTGAGCAGTAATTTGGAAACCATAAGAGTGAATAAACAATCAAAGGGGAAGGGGTGGGATGTAGGTCGGATGAAAGAAGACAAGGACACACAATGGACAAAAAATGTCATACAAAAATTGAAATACTAACATTGCCATTAATATTTTTAGAGTCATTTTGCTCCTGTGTGGAGAACGGAACTTAGGGAATTGACGTTTGTTTGCTTGTTGTTATTGTCTCTTCTCCGGCGGTTGCTTTTTGTTGTTGTTTTATGTGTGTGTGTGTGTTTTGTTTTTGTTGGTGTTTTGTTGTTGTTGTTGTTGTTGTTGTTGTTGTTGTTGCTGTTGTTGTTGTTGTTTCTGTTGTTGTTGTTGTTGTTGTTGTTGCTGCTGTTATTTTGGTGTTTTCATTTTGGCTGATCTCTTATATCCTTTTCTTTGGCAGATCGTTTTTATTTTCTGATCAACACCAAGTTTCTCTTGGAATCTAAAATTAAGGGAGGAGTGGGTGAGAGAGAATGAGAGGGAGAGAGAGAATGAGAGGGAGAGAGAGAGAGAGAGAGAGAGAGAGAGGTGTGATGATAAGGAGAATGGTGATGGTAATAATGATGATGGTGGTGGTTGTAGTGGGGGGGGGGGGGGGGGGTTATTGGGGGAGCAAAAAGAGATACAACAATGGTAACAAAGTGCTTTCTGCCGGTCTATGTGTCTGTTTTTGTGGGGGTTTTTTTCTTTTTAACGATAGCTTGTCCTTCATAATTTTCAAATGTATGTAAAATTTCCCTCCCCACTCATGGTTTTTTATTTTTTCATTGATGAATAAAAATTTCAGTGCTCTTAAGTAACAAGAGAACGGAGCCGTTTAATGCACAGAAACAAGAGAGCGCATTTTGAAAAGTATGTAATTTTTTATCTTAAGAAAAGAAATGAAAAGGCATTAATTTTTCGATAAAAAAAAAAATTCTGGCATTTTTGGCCAGTTGGGACAAGCTTTTTTTAACATAAAAAAACCCTGAAAGAATACATTTTAAATGTGTTAAAAAAACTTCTCAACACAAATTACTACAAAAAAAATCAAGTTTAATTCCAGATACAAGAGTTACCATTGGTAATAATCCTTTCACTTCTCAAGCGCGCTAATTTGTAAAAAAAAAATCTGCACGTAGATGTTGGCTCTCTGTTCACAATGCAGGAGCACCGGGTGAACCTGGCCTGCCCGCATGACCCTTTCAATGGTGGCATCTGTGAAGCATGCTTGTCGCTGGAGATGTGCATAGAAATGTGAACACTATTGTCGCTGGAGATGTGCATAGAAATGTGAACACTATTGTCGCTGGAGATGTGCATAGAAATGTGAACACTATTGTCGCTGGAGATGTGCATACAAATGTGAACACTGTTGTGGAATGAAGGACCGTCATTTGCAAGCGTTATATTTTCTCCCTCATAAAACCCACGTTACAAAATGCCTAAAGTCTACAACTACAAAAGTCAGAACAACTCAACTACAAGTATGTGAAACGCCATAATTAGGGTGACACACCTGTGTAGGAAAATAAATGGTCACACCAGCAGTAAGTACGATGTACCTTTGGATAGACACAATGCTAGATAAAAAAATATACATTATTTATAGGGAGCAGTCACCTGGTGTGTTTACAAGAGCTGTAATAGTGCATCACTGACCGTGATTTAGTAACGTTTGGACAGTCGTGTACTTTTACTCTCTTGGAGATGGATGGCCGCATGGCCTAGATTGTGGGCCCCTGAACCTTGCTCTAGGAAAAGTTGTAGAACAGCCATCAAGCTAGTTAAGTGTGCATACTTATCTTGTCAAAATGTTCTTTAAAAAACCCCATCTCGTTGTTACCCATAACAATAGGGTTTATGGCGGAACTCTTCAGTGTGATTTTTTATTTCCCAATCTGTCTTCTGCTACAGGAGAGCTGCTGTAGTTATATATAGGCTATATTGTGGACGGACCGCAAGACTGACGTCTGACAATTTTATGTGCTGCCACACACGAGTCAGGGTGGGAATGACTCCTGAGAAAAGACCCAACCAGTAGGTAGCGAAATCGCCAGGGCTCGAACCACGCACATTTGCGTCGGAATCCGATGTTCTACCCCAGGGCCACCGCGCCGCCCAGAGTTCAGGTGGTACATGATAGAAAGAAAGATAACCAGAGAGAGAGAGAGAGAGATAGAGAGAGAGATAGAGAGAGAGTGAGAGAGAGAGTGAGAGAGAGAGTGAGAGAGAGAGAGAGAGAGAGAGAGAGAGAGAGAGAGAGAGAGAGAGAGAGAGAGA
>RQTK01000128.1:68402-89437 GCA_003991915.1 Elysia chlorotica | reverse complement strand
TTATTATTATTATTATTATTATTATTATTATTATTATTATTATTATTATTATTATTATTATTATTATTATTATTATTATTCATCTTCTCTTTTATTTCTTATGTTGTTTATATGTTTTGTCAGAGCATTTTGATGTTGTTTGTTTAATTCAATAAATAAGAGGAAAGAACAAGGGGGCTAGACTTTAACATGTGATTACAGCGGGTCTCGGATCGGTTGTCAACATTTCTTGATTCGCCCCTGGTTCTAGGTGTACTTTTATCTGGCCCTCTTTTTGTTCTTCATTGAAATATCGATACATTTTTACCTTTATCTATTTAACTATGCAGCAGTCTATTTATATATCTATATATTTGTTTATTCTATAATGTCTCAATCCATCTTTCTCTTTATCTATCCATCTAGCTAATTATCTTGTTATCGACCATAATCAATCTGTCTATCGATATGTCTATCTTTATATCTAGCTATCTGTATATCTATCTATCTGTTCATCTATCCATTTGTCTGTCTGTTTATTAGATAAGACAAGATAGGCAAGATAGGATAAGATAAGATAAACTGTATTCATCGAGTTTGGAAATTTGTTCTGGGCAAAGCCTACAGTGATGGAAGTCCTCGTGAAGTTTCTGGGATAAGAGATTTGCGATATCTCTCTGTTCTTGTCCCAATAGTTGATATTCTCCCTCCCCTCCCCGATCCTAGATACGCATTGAATAAAGGGTGCCTTTCCTCTTTTATAATAATATGCTCAGCCTTGGCAATAGAACTTATTTCATAGAGTGCATCTACAGAGCGCTATTCTTTTCCGACAACTTTTTTTCAGTTTTGCGTATTAATAAAATATATTCCAAAAGACATAGTACTTTGGATGAGTGGACTGTAAAACGCACGCAATACATCTTTTGTCACGTTAGATTTGTTTAATTTCTCATTGAAGAACACCCTTCTATTTATCTTATCAATTTGTTACCCATTATCAGACCGACATATTAATAGGTATCGGCAATTTACAGTCTCATCATTTTCAGGGGCATTATTGGATGTCTTTATGTGGAATCCAACAACGATCTCTTTTGTTTTTTTAACATTCAGTACAAGATATTTATATCTACACCATCTATCTATCTTTCTATCTATTTATCTACCTATCTATCTACCTATCTATCTATCTATCTATCTATCTATCTATCTATCTATCTATCTATCTATCTATCTATCTATCTATCTATCTATCTATCTATCTATCTATCTATCTATCTATCTATCTATCTATCTATCTATCTATCTATCTATCTATCTATCTATCTATCTATCTATCTATCTATCTATCTATCTATCTATCTATCTATCTATCTATCTATCTATCTAATCTATCTATCTATCTGTCTACCTATCTAAATATCTACCACATGCAACAATGAGACTCCGGCGCAGGATACCCGGTGCTAAATACATGTATTATACTGAAGTCGATCAGGAGGAAAGAAGGCTGCCTGATAAGAGACTTGAATGGAGACCTTGATTAGAAGTCGCTCAGTGCTACTGGCTCAATCACCTCGATTATAGATACACAATGGATTATTTCTAATAAACTTTCAGTTTCAGATGTACATGAAAAACGAACATACTGATGCATTACACCACAAGCCTACCTTTGCTAACTAGATCCAGGAATGAACGAATCCGTTTCTTGCACCAGCTCTAACTCAACGGCCGCAGCACACCAACCTGTAGACTGGCCCAGTACACAAAACCGTGAAGAATAACAGGCAGTCGCTGAACCTTCTCATAGCATGCATCCTGGCCATACACAGGCAATATGCGGAGATCCAATTATCAATGAATAACCGTTTCTGACGCACTACTCACAGCCGTTTATACCAGCAAAAATGTCATTGTACAGTATGGGCCCTACCAGTGCAAATTTGATACCCCATGGTTTACGCCCCCATGCTCAGTGAAGCGAGATAATTGCCCCCCTGGCTTTTACCTGCCTAAAGGCTAGAAAATCGGAACTTATCTGATTTTTAGCTCATTTTAAGCCCAGATTTTCACTTTCCTAAACATTTTTTGTTTGCCGTGTTTGGTATCTACATGTTCACAAGCTTTTGATCTTTACAACTGAGCTGGATTTACTAATATGCAAAGGTGTGTTAAACTTTTTTCTGACTTGTTTTGCTTACCTGTCATATTGAGGTTTTTATCTTTTGTTTCATAATTAAAACCTTCTATTGTTCTTAATATGATTTTTACAGCTTAAAAAACAGTCTTATATGAATCTATATTGTTTAATATAAGTGTGGTCCAAAAATTATTTTATGACGTCGCTTAGTTTTTTCTCAATTGTCTGGTTCTTTATATCAACTACATTAAACCAGTTCAAGTTTAAATAGCTGTCAATTCACAACAAACTCAGAATCTTTAACACTAATGTAAAATCTGTCCTACTTTATGGCTCAGAAACATGGAGAGTAACAAAAACGAACTCTAAAAAGATTCAAGGATTTACCAACAGATGCCTCAGAAACATTCTTGGAATACAATGGCCGGAAGTCATCTCAAATGAGGAAATATGGGAAAAAACAAGACAGACTCCAGTTGAGACCGAAATCATGAAGCGAAAGTGGGGATGGATCGGACACACTCTCCGAAAGCCTGCATCAAACATCACTAGGCAAGCCCTTGACTGGAACCCACAAGGAAAGAGGAAAGTAGGTCGTCCCAAACAATCCTGGAGAAGGAGTGTTGAAGAAGAAGTGAAGGCGTCAGGAACAACATGGGCAGAGCTAAAAAGGACCTGCCAAAATCGAGTCCGTTGGCGGAGCTTTGTTGAGGCCCTATGTTCCTCAAGGAATCAAGAGGCTTAAGTTAAGTAAGTCAAGGTCTGGCCGAAGGCTGGCCGTGTAGAAAAGAGATAAGCATAACCTCAATGCTTCATAGGAGAGAGTTAAACAAAGACATACAGAGAAGACAGGCGGCGGTGGAGGGTAAGGAGAGAACAAAGCAGAATGAAACATAAGGAGAGGGGGGGGGGAGCAGAGAGGGAAACGAAGACGTGTGGAAAGAGAGAGAGAGAGAGACAGGTAAGAGAGGGGCGAGATAGAGACAGAGAGGAAGGCATGGGATGAATGTGGGAGGGGAGAGAGAAAATGACAGGAACAAAGATAATTTAAATCTTTCAATTTCTTTGTCTTTTTTTCACTGTGCATTTGCTAGAAATTAAGAAGCCGTAGTATAAGTTTATATTGTTTTAGAAACGAAGAAATTAATCATAGGTATCCCGGGATACAAAAAAAAAACCCATAACTTAAAACCAAAAGAGAAAGATAGTTAAAATTCTCTTGGTATATAATACTATAGTATAAACCAAGCAAATGATCTAATTAAAAAAAACAACAACAACGAAGGATCACTCCTTTTCACGATAAGGCATAATAAGATACGTCATTTCGTGTCATTTCATTGTGAAGTCTTTTTATGTTTTAGAACATGTCTTTTCGTGTCATTTCGTGTTGTTCTATCGTGAAAAAGTGACCACAAAAAAACTGCAAAACATAATGTAAAACAGAGGTAATGAAAAGATGTGGGAGACCCGCACAAAATATACAGTGACACATCGAGAAAGGAAACGCCAAGAAAATTGTCAACCAATAGCTAACACTAACAGGAACAAGTTTAATGTTTGTCGTTGTGTGTAAATATATAGCACATGCAGCAGAAAAGTTGTATAACATTAATATGTTGGTTTTTTTTCTTCTTTTATTTATTTTTTGTTTCGTTTCTAAAGATTGCATTAAATGAATATACATGTAGATCTTATAATTTAAGGGACGTTCAAAAAACTATATACCACATATACTCTTATACGCAAGAAAGGAGGGGAAGGGATGAGGGGGTCATTGGCTGTTGTAAGAACATGTTAAGAGATAGGGGGCGTGTGTAAAAAAGGGGTAGGGGTCAAAAGGTCCCAAAATAGAAGTAAGATAATGTTTGAACGGCCCCTCAACAAAATGCCTTAGGCTAAATCCCAACGTTTACCGGTGACTAGTTGTTGACATCAGTCAGGTGTGAGAAAGCTCAGTGGTATCTCGCCACACGTGATTTTCAATAATATAAACAAAAGGGGAAACAGCACTCGTCTATAGTCTCCAGTTACAAATCTTTCACCAAGAACGGTAATCAGCTTTTTAAAAGGATTCTCTCTCTTTTTTTAATTAAAAAAATAAAACTATTTGAGTTATAGCTTAAATAACATTTTTGTTATCAAAGATTAAATAAAGAGCTTAGTTTTAACTCAAATTTCAATGCTCTCGACTTGCGGTTATTTAGTTTAAATAACCAAAATGTAGTATAGTTCGCAGCATGTAAACCGTATTGTGAATGATCCATGATTTGGTTGGTATATAAAGGCCTCAATATAGTTCAAGGTCGTCTGGCAAGGTTAACAAGGGTTACTTGTCGGGAACTGGCTCCAATCCAGTAAGGCTCCAGTTACACATCTTTCACGTCTGGCAAGGTTAACAAGGGTTACTTGTCGGGAACTGGCACCAATCCTAATCGGTGTTAAGGCCACGTGCTATGATGGTAAGCGGTGATCATCATTTATTCCTTGGGTATGACGTGGTTCCTCCCATAATACATCGGCATGGTGATTGGTAGTTGGCAGGGAGTTTTGTCGGAAGTTGTGTGATAACCACAAAGTCCTCAGAGGTACAGGCGTTAGGTACTTCGTCAATGTGGTGTGATGGGTCCGCGATCCTGAGAGTGCCTATATTATATATATGTATAAATGGCGAGGTTCATGGGCGGTAAGTTGCACCCCCTGTTTTTTTTTTTGGATTCTCTCCTGAACATCGAAGGACATAACCCTTTTATAGACAACAAGATTTTCCTTTTTATATATCCCCCATGACTCACTCTAACTTATGCTCATGTCCACTGACTATTGAGGACTCATTTGCACTGCTCATGGTTTCTCGTCAATGTGGCTATCCTGAGAGTGCCTATATGGCGGAGGGTCAGAGCTGTACCCCTTCACCCCCTGTTTTTTTTTTTTATTATCTCAATTTTTACTGACTTATTTCCCTTTGAATAATATATAAGGGGCATAAACATTTAAAAAAAAATTGCAGACATTTAATTTTCATATATTATTTCGCTTGACTCGATTATGGTTATATTAATTTACGCTTGTGTCCATTGCCCTCGATTTGGACATGTTAAAAGTATTTTACACATAATAATGATAATCAAAATAAACATTTTACATTACATAATATGAGTGATGGCTCTTTAGTGCATACTGTAGAAACAAATATTACGTTTAACCAAAAAGAATGTAAGCATATAGACGTGAACTTTCTCTTTTACCGCCATTCACTCTTTTCCCCCACTATACTTACACACACACACACAGTTACAAGCTCGCATAGACACAATTGTTTCATTATGAGTTCTTCATTTGCCGTAAGCCTGATGGTACAAATGAGTTATTGTAGCGGTCGGTTCTAGCTTTAGGTTGAATCATGCGACCGCTGCGTGTGGAAAACATAAACTCCTGGTTTAGTGGATGGTCGATATCGTTGGTTACATCTAGACAACATTGGCCTCTTATAAAGATCAATGAAACGTGGTAGGTCCAGTTTATTTATTTTACCTGCTCTTTTGAACCTCCCCAACAAGTGATGCCAAAACAAATAGTGTTTTCTATGGTTGCATTGTAGAATAAAGTCATTATAGTCTTATTAACATTAAAGGAATTGAGTTTTCTTTAAAAAAAAATACAGCCTTTGGTTTACCTTTTTACATAAATGATCAATGTGAACATTCCAGTTTAATTTGGAATCTTTTGTCAAGCCTAAATATTTGTAGCTGTCGACAATTGTAACAGTCCTGTCTTCAATCGAGAGAGGAATCACTATATCTTTCTTTATCCTAAAATCAAAAATAATTTCTTTTGTCTTATCTACATTTAGTGTCAGAAAGTTATCTTTACACCAGTCATGGAAGTTTTTTACCTCGGCTTTATAACCGTCCTCTGAGGTGCTTAAAAGGCCTTTTAGAGTTGTGTCATCGGCAAATTTAATAAGACTAGTGTTTACTTCAGTGGCCCTATAATCATTAGTATAGATAGAATATAAAATTGGAGATAAAACACAACCTTGAGGAGCACCCGTGTTAGTTACTATCTTTTTGGAGTATGTTTCATTGATATTTACAAACTGGGGTCTGTTTGTGGGGAACTCTAATAGCCACAGAATAATACTGGTGTTAATTTTTAAAGTTATTAATTTTTCCACTAATAAATGGGCTTGGATGGTGTTAAAAGCGGATGAAAAGTCTATGAAGAGAACTTTTGCATATGTTTTAGGGGTTTCAAGATGTTTCAAGATGTTATTGGTAAAAACTAACAAAGCATCCTCTACACCTATCTACCTATCTATCTATCTATCTATCTATCTATCTATCTATCTATCTATCTATCTATCTATCTATCTATCTATCTATCTACTAACCCCGTTGCCTATTGTCTCAATATACATCCCTAACCCTGAGCGGCGTTGTATTCCAGCGTTCTCCTGTTGTGGACTGTTGTCAATACTTGTCGGAGAGAACTGCCCTGAGAGATGGTCGTGCCCGCCCCTCACAGCACATGTCATGCCATGTCATGTTCCATAACCGGGGATTCCAGATGTCAGTCTCGCCAAGCGTTATGACAGGTCCCCGGTCGTCGATTGTTTGACGCCTGGCTTTGGTTGCTTGGCTGTTTGCTTTTTTCTTTTTGTTGGTTTTTTTGTTGTTTTGTTTTCATTTTGTATTTTGTTTTTTGTTTTCTTTTTATAGTTTCTTTCTTCATGTTTTGTTTGTTATTGTTGTTGTTTTTTTCTTTTTATATCAGGGATTTTGATGGGGGTGAGATATAGGAGTTGGTTGTTTTTGTTTTGTCCTGTTGCTGCTTTTTTATGGCGGCGTCTTAACTTTAAATGTAAGCAACTAGATATTATCGCAACCGCTTCCCGAGACGCACGTCTGACAATTTTACGTGATGCAACACCGACCTCCAATTCCTGATAGGGTGCAAGGCGTTCCGATCGTCGATCGAACCAGGGACTTCCCAGTTTGAAGTTAAATGCTCTGCCAACTCAGCTCGTGCAGGCGGAGACTATCCGCGAACAAATGTCGCTCTAATATGAAACTCATCTCCCCCGCCTCTCCCCGATCTTGAGAGAGAACAAGGTATAGAGCACACGATGTCTATTCAAAGATTGCGGTTTCAATCCTCTCTCTAAAGCTGTATTGGTGTTGTTGTTTTTCCTTACTGCTTGGTAGGTGTCCGTATTTTCATGGCAACAACCCAACAAGCAGAAAACAAGACATGCTTTACTAGGCAAATAGGTTTTAAGTTGAGTTGGCTAAACGTCATCACTAAAAAGTCTATATTGTGGACGGGTCCCACGAATGACGTCTGACACGTTAACATACTGCCACGCAGAGACAATGCGAGAAGACTTAGACTCTTGTCTCAGACGGTAACATTATACTCACACCGACCCAACCAATTGGGGGAAAACTCTCAGACGGTAACATTATACTCACACCGACCCAACCGAGCCGCATCTCCCGAAGGTCGGAACTGATCTCAGGTTGTACAACAGGTCACCGTGTCAGGCGCCTGGGTCTGCACCGGAAGCATCCATCACAGCTGTCAGGCCGGGAGAGTGCAAGGCCAGGCCTGCTGCCACAGAAATAGTACAGCTCTGTAGAATAACATCACCGGGGCAGGGGCAGGGGGGGGGGGGGGCGGGGGGGGGGTGTCTGGTAAAAAAACACCCCGTGCGGGGGGGGGGGGGGGGGCGCTAGAGCTAGGTACACGCGTACTTATGTGCACGCTGTACTGTTTTGCTCTCACTATCAACCAACAACAACAACAACAATAACAACAACAACAACAATAAAAACAACAACATCAACAACATCAACAACAACAACAATAACAACAACAACAACAACAGCAATAGAAACAACAACATCATCAACATCAAAAACAATAACATCAACAACAACAACAACAACAACAACAACAACAACAACAACAACAACAACAACAACAACAACAACAACAACAACAACAACAAACCAGTCGATAATCGATTCAATATATTGCACATTAATTTGTACAGTACTACTTTCGTTCGCTAACACCCAATGCAGAAAACTTTCAGGAAAAGAAAAAAGTTGGTTTATACAAAAATGTTTGATATATTAAAAACTGTTAAGGCCTGTTAAGTTTTTTAAACATCTCAATAAACCTGTTAGTTAAGAGTTTGTGAAGTCGCTTTGTGAAACACTACTACAGGGCAGGCGTACTTTTTGTGCTTAACTCTTTTAGAGCCGAAACTTCTCTTTGTCTCTGTCTGTCTGTCTGTCTGTCTGTCTGTCTGTCTGTCTGTCTCTCTCTCTCTCTCTCTCTCTCTCTCTCTCTCTCTCTCTCTCTCTCTCTCTCTCTCTCTCTCTCTCTCTCTCTCTCTCTCTCTCTCTCTCTCTCTCTCTCTTTCTTTCTTTCTCTCTGGCTTATTCACTCTTATATTCTCTTTCTGTCTCTCCTTCACTCTCTCTATCTAGCTATCAAACTATAGATATATAGATATGTCTTTGTCTTCCTCTCTCTGGGTTATCACCTCCAGGTTCCCCTTTCTAAACAGCAGTGTTAGACCTTCGTACGACAGAATCTGAATGCCCTAAACCCTCGGTTTCACTGTTCAAGGTATTTTTGTGGGTTAACTTGTTTGTTTTGTTTTTTTGTTTTTTGTCTCTAAATTTCCATTCCTTTTTTTATTTTACTGTATCATTATTAAGACATAATGATGATGATGATGATGATGATGATGATGATGATGATGATGATGATGATGATGATGATGATGATGATGATGATGATGTTGCTGGCACTGATTTCACCTGGCCATCATCGGTACCCTGGGTCAGGTGCTGCGAGGCAAACCTCGTCTCTGGCTGGGGCGGTTTTGTTATTCTCGTTGTTTTGTTAGGCTCTGTGGTTTGGGTTGGGGGTTGTTTTTCTTGTCTTTTTTTACATTTAGAGAAACATTTTCTGTACTAAAATTTTCCTTCAAATATTTTGATGAGATGTTCCCCCCTGCCGTACCTCATTTTTGAAATAGACATTTTCTCAACAAACATAGCGTGGTTTGTAACTGTAAGTGTTGTTTTTTTTTCCTCGAAAAGATTTGAATCGGTGAATCTTAACAGAACAGATTGGGTATCGAGTCTTAATGTTGTCCCAGAACACACTGTTAATTTATTCTCAACTTCTTCCCAGAAAGGTTGTATACTCTTGCACATAGGTAGAAAGAATGTTCAAGAACATCTGTTACTGCACAGTATGTGCAATGCTGGCTACTATTTATTCCCATTTTGTGTAGCAGTGTGTTAGTAGGATAAATTAATGTTATTTATGATTTCCCAGTGTAGAACGCGCAGTGGTGTTTTTTTTTCTTGTGTGTATCCCATGGCCAACGCCCAATGTCTCTCATCAATTTAGTATCCCAAAAAGACACTGCATGTGATGTTTCATATTCTTTTATTATGGCTGCAAATTTCATTCTGCCTATTTCTCTACCTTGTAGTTCTTGAAATTAAGTTCTGTGGGTTGTTTGTGTAATTCTCACCATTTTCTAAGTATCGCATTTTAGATCACACTAAAGTCTAGTAGCGCGTTAGGGTAGTATTGATTTTGCCTTACTAAGTCTTAGTACGTTATGAACCTACCGTCTTTACACTAATCACTGGCTCGCAGAATATTTCGCTTAATGCAATGTTTTATTTTAAAACAAAGATGCCTGTATACGTAATATATTTGTTATTGAATAGAGGTTCATTTAGCAAAGTTCCCATACAGGGATCCGCGTGTACTTTGTGTTTTGTCTGAACTTTTACAGTATGTGTCCAAAAGCTACTTTTTAAGAGGTGTATCCCTTTCATGTTGTATAGTGGCACATTTCATTGAAACCCTAATGTTCCCCCGACTTCTTTCAAAATTACCTGTGGTATTGAAGTCTAACTTTCCTCCTTCTCTGGTGTAAGTTTTTCTGCGCACTGAGGGGTTCAAAGAGGCTTGCATTTCTTGTATATTGGTCATTTTCAATCGTCCCATAATTATTGTTCGGATTAAACATTGGATTGCTTTACGTTTTTAAAGGCTTTTGTGTTGGTATATCTTGTTTTTGAAATAAATTTGAAAAACGTGATGTTTATTCTGTCCAGTACATACTCGGGTGTCATTGTGCTCTCTATTAGATGATCAGATAAGCTCAAAACAAGTCAAATTTCTTGATAATTTGAATTTCACCAATAACAGACAGGTCTCGTTTTGCCCATACTACAATACTGGTTGAGTCTTGGTTCCCAATTCGTTTCGATAAACTGAGGGGTTGTATTGTGTTGAAGTACGCTCCTAAGATTGTTACAATTGGCACAAAAGATATATTCACCATCTCTGCACCATGAAATCCTTGTTACCCCGTGACCGTTCCTTTGCTCTTTTCTTTATTCAGGATGAGGCCTGGAAACAATAATGAAATTCCCTGATTTTGGCCAGTTGCTCCATAAAATCCATCCCGTCTGTAAGAAGCAACGTGGCATCGTCTGCTTGTTGGGCAATTTTTACCGGTTGTTGCGTCAGTGAAAGTTCTATGCTTTTTATGTCTTTACTTTGTCTTATGTTGAAGGCAAAAACTTGAATTGCAAACATAAATAGCAAGGGGGACATGGCACACCCTTGTCTAACGCCTCTTTCCACAGCGGACTGGCATTAAACGTAATCCACGTTTTTTTTTTACTATTGCAGTACGTTTTGTTAAGAGAATTTCAATTTATTTCACGAAGTTAGACCCAAACCAAAATTATTGAAATAATGTTTGCAGATATTGTGTAGAGATAGAATTCTAGGTAATGTAGAGCCAGAATAATGGAGTTAGGTTTTTTTTATTACATTCATATTCAATAATAATTATCAGCAAGTTCTCTTACTACCTGAGAGATGGTTCTTCCTTTCATGAAACCTGACTGGCGTTTGTTTATCACATCTGGCAGATTTGCCTAGTCTCAGACGCTGATGTTGTAGCTAGTAACTTGTAATTAACAAAGCATTCATAGTATTTCCATATTATCTCTAGTACATCTGGTATGGTATTGACTGTTTTACCTAAGGTATCTTCCAGTAACTATTATATTAGTGTTTTCGTTCCGAATTTTTTAAGTCAGGAAAAACTTTCCCTTTTCACCTTCCTCTATCAATTATTAATTTTTGACACCGGCCGTTATTTTGGCTCCTCATTCTCTGCTAGCAAATCTATTTTTAGCTCATGTTTTAACGTTATCATCTCACTTTGCATAGATTGAGGTTACTGTGTCATGTGCCAATTATTTTTCAACTTCATCTAAAATTCTCATTTGACTATTTTTGTGGCTAAATGCTGCAATTCCTATTGTTATCAGTTCCCATGTATAATGTGGGTTGAGATCTTTAAAAGTGTCGTTAGCTTCGTCAAGATAATTGTTTATCATTTCTATGTATTTTTTATCTTTCAAAGACGTGTGTTTATGTCGTAGTAAGAGTGAATTCCCGTATTGAAACCGCCCAGACATTATAACATCCCGTGCCCTCTCAGGTCCCGCCATCGTTGTAATCAAACCTTCCACTTCTGTGAGGAATTGATATCAACTTTTTATCATTTTGGTTACAAGGGCTGTACAATAATAATGTCTACAGCCGTAAGTTAACTTCATCTTATTGTACAGTTGATCTTTTCACTCTTTATTCTAAAAAACAAGATTTATCCGATGCGTTTCCAGAGAATTATGAAAGAGGGTCGCCAAACCTCGGCTTCTATTCGTTCCTTCAGTAGGATGAATAATTCCTCCCCATTCTTTCTTAGTATCATGATATTTCCTTTCTTTAAACTTGTTTCTTGTAACGGGATGATTTTTTATTTATATTTTTTAAATAACCTTAAAGGAGTGTTTCTTTTTTTCCCTAGCCGTAACCCTTGAACATTAAGGATAGGACCTCCACCTGTTTAGTCATTTGATACACTTATGCCTATTTTGTTGGGGTTTTTCTCTTTTTTCTGTTATTGTTTTTAATTTCCCGTGTTTCATTGTTCTCAGATATACATTTACCATATTATTATAAATTATATATGTATGCAAACCTAGATTTGATGAGACTTAATGAGGCTCAGTGATGTGAACCAACTAGCACTAACATTTTTAATGTTGGTCTACACGAATCGCTGTAACGTTTGCAGGCGGCCTGTGAAGGACGAACGACGATTTACATAATTTTATCGATTTTTTTTATCTAATTTTTTATTCCATTAAAAAAAAATTCATGCAAAATCTTCACACGGTCTCTATGTTAAATTCATTCATCTGCCATGAATTGACGGCGACAGCGAAAGCATGTGAATCGAAGAAACTGCGGAGAGGGCGTTGAACCAACAACAAACCGCGCAGCGCATGCCCTTTCACATCAGAGCACAAGATCACAGGATTCGGGAAAAGGCAATTTTTTATATCCCCTCTCCCTTTTTCTTTTAGGCTGTTCCAGTGGTTCTGTCATATTTTCTCTAAATAGGTTCGTTCGTTTGTTTGGGTTTTGTGGCTTGTTTGTTTTGTTTTGTGGTTTGTTTGTTTGGGTTTTGTGGTTCGTTTGTTTGGGTTTTGTGGTTTGTTTGTTTTGTTTTGTCGCTTAGCGTCCAACGCCAGCACTACAAGAGCTATATTGCGGATGGGACCCAAAACGTGAGACCAGATCAGGTTCTATGAGGCGGTCTGCTAAATCTGGGCACTTTAGCCGAGAAATTTTGGATTTTCCCGAATCCATGTTAAAGTTGATTACGTCCCTGCTCAGTTTTTTAAATGGCAGAATTCTGAAGTAATCATACATGTGCGAGTTATTGGTGCTGATGACACGCCCCTTTGTCGGTAGCGCCCGAGGCGTCCAAAAATAGAAGGCAAAATCGCCGAAATATTCATAAACTTGCAGCAAGAATCAAAGTGAGCTATATTTTGAACATCTTCACATCGCGCTACCCAACTTGTATTAAACATCAGTGGAGGGACACAATCGATATAAATGACCGCTCATTTATGAATTAAAAAAAAATAGCCCAAAACAGTGCGCACATAGATAGGATAGTTCACATTTTTGCAGTGTAGGCTGATCGTGTGGGCTGAAAAATACTCTCTAAGTATCCTTCTGAATATCTATGCTTAAGATTAAAGGAAATAAAATCACTTTTATCCTTGGTGTACCAAAATCTTTTCCCTTCTTTCAATTCGGTGACGTGGCCTTCTATTTGTGGACGCCTTGGTAGCGCCCCATCCAGTGCGCGTATCAATATCCACATGTCGGTTTGCTCTCTCAGTGGCAGCACGAGCGCTATCCCCCTCACTGAAAGTGTGGCCTGTTTGAAGAAATGTGCTCTCGGTGACGCTGAGTTTCAGTTTGTGCAGTATACCGCGCCATTGTGACCATACACATGTGACGATTGTGTCCTGTACAGCAGTCGTAATACAAGGTCACTTTGTCTTTACCTTGGACAGCCGTTTCCTGTATTGAGAGACGCACGGGCGATTTCATTCCTCCACATGATGCCATGTACTCTGACAAAACAGAGCAAAACACAACCATGTTTCGTGCCGTATTCGTCGATCGCCAGCTTGTAATTTTTTATTCACTGTTCTCGTGTAGCCTGCTGCACTGGCGTTTGTTTTTTTGGTCCAGAGAGAATTTCTTCAAGGCCAAAGACAGCAACTGCTTGTTTTTCCTCCAACTGCGGAATGTTTTTGTCTTTTTTTTTACTTCTCCAAATAGCTGTTGTTTAGAAAGAATATTAGCGTCGTACTCGTCTTGAAAAGCTTTTCTTTTATTGAAATTCAGTGTTCATCATGCTTATTGCATATAACGCACATGTCATTGATATGTGATAAGCGCCTCAGAATTAAAGATTTATAGCCAAAGATTGTTTTCCATCTTTTTTTCTTTCGTTTACGTACACGCGATGCATTTTTATAGGCTCAGACTGCTTTCAAGATATCCTTTTTCGGAGATTCGACGACAGAAGTGACTTTCAACTGTTTTGCAAGCATTGATGTGGGCTCTTGCAATGTTTTTCTCATCTCTATATTCTCCGTGACCCCCTTTCTCACCGCGCCAAAGTCATTAAATTTTAGTTTCTGCATAGCTGCTTTTACCAATTACTCAGAATTTGAGAAACGTGCAAGGTTTGAAGGAAATACGCTGATCATCGATTGCGCATCTCCCATATAAAGTATGATAGTGAATTCTTCTTTTGATTTCCAATGGTATAGTGGCTGGCTTTGTGTGCTTGCTTTTTTTCGATCTTTCAACATGCTTTAAGATGTAGTCATTTTGGCAACTCAACCTGTTTTCTTAACTGCTCAATGCGAAGCTGCAAGACAAAAAAAACCAGGATAGGTACCTAGAATATCACAATCCTGTGTGGAACTGGAAGAACAAGTATGTCAAAAAAGAACAGGTACAACTTGAAGATATTGGGCGTCTGTGAGACCAGATGGACAGGGACAGGAACATCAAGACTAGCCAATGGGAACACAATAATCCATCCTGGAAATGCAGAAGGTCTGGCACACACACACACACACACACTACGTATGGCACCTGAGGCAACACGGGCACTATTGTCCTTAGAACCTGTATAACCAAGAATTTTCACTGCAAGATTCAACTCGAAGGGCAGAAGAGTCATCATGATTCAGTGCTATGCTCCCACAAATGTAACAGACATCGAAGACAAAATGAACTTTTATGAACAAAGTCCCAAAGAGAGACATGAGAATATTGTTGGGAGACCTACACGCTAAATTAGGCACAGACAACACAAACATGGGAATTTACGGCACCGGAGAACAGAGCGAGAATGAAGAATTCTTGCGGAGTTTTGCTCCTTTAATGATAACCGGGGGTCCTCTGTTCCTGCACAAGACCATTCACAAAACGATATGGATCTCCCTCGACGGCAAAACCGAAAACCAAATAGACCACATTACAATCGGCAGAAAGTGGAGACGGAGCTTGCACGGCGTTCGAGTGAAACGTGGCGCAGATGCCGCATCAGATCACCACCTGGTGGTTGCAACACTTAAGACTCAAGACTTTCAACGACAACGCAGGACGACCAGAACACAAGTTTAATGTACAGTGTCTAAGAGAGAAACAGAAATCAAGGCATTTCAAAATCGAGCTAAGGAACAAGTTCAGTGCACTTTCCATAATACCAGTACAGAAAATTGAAGAACAGAGACTTGGAACGAGACATGTTCAACTGTTTTGGGCAAGAAGATCAGAAAACACAAGGAGTGGATCTCAACTGAAACCTGGGCACACATCACGGAAAGGAACAACTTGAAATACCAGATCAACCAGGCACAGGGCATAGAGGAAAAACACACTACAAGCTCGATATATGAAAAGACTGTATGAAATCACCAGGACTCTTTCGGGGAGGAACAGAAACCCCAGCCGCTCCGCCAAAGCCAATAATGGAAACTTGATAGCTGGCGAAGAAGAACAGAGGACAAGGTGGGTGGAGCCCTTCAAGGAAACGCTTAACAGACCTGCCCCACTGGAAGTGTTTGTTGACTTTCAAAAAGCATTCCACAGCGTCTACCGAGATGTCATCTGGAGACTGATGTACCACTATGGATTTCCCCCAAAGTTACTCACCATATTTCAACAACTTTATAAATACGCTACTTATCAAGTCATTCACGATGGTAAACTAACGGAACCCTTCAACATTAAAAACTGGCGTCCGCCAGGGTTGTTTGCTCTCGCCGATGATCTTCCTTATGGTGGTTGACTGGGTTAATGCGAAAGTCAACTACAGGCCAGAGAATTGGTATCGAGTGGACCTTCATGCGGCAGCTGGAGGATCTCGACTTTGCAGACGACACCAGCATTCTCTCACAAAGACAACAAGACGCAGAAGAAAAACTATAATAATAGTATTATCTTGTGTCAGAAGAAGCCCGAAAGACTGGACTCCAGGTAAATATCGGAAAACCTGAGGCCATACGCATCAATAACCGACAGGCAGACCCACTGCATCTGCATCAAGAATACATCAAAGAGGTTGACGAGTTTGTTTATCTTGGTGGGGTTATACGTAAGTAAAGACGGAGGGCCAGACGAGGACATCAGATGCCGAATCAATAAGTCCCGATACGCTGTCAATACCCTAAGACCAAACTGGGGGTCTACCGCCCTGTCGGTACGAAACAAGATCCGAATCTTCAATACCAACGTGAAGTTGTTCTTACTCTATGGCTCAGAAACATGCAGCGTTACCAAGACCAACAGCCATAAACTGCAATCATTCACCAACAGATGCCTCAGAAACATCCTCAACGATAATTAGGGGGCCTGAAGTTATCCCGAAAAAGAACTGTGGGACAGAACGAAGCAAACCCCCATCGAGACAGAGATCAGAAAGCGCAAATGGGGCTGGATAGGCCACACACTTTGAAAGCCTGTATCCAACATGTATCCAACATCACAAGGCAAACCCTGGAGTGCAACCCCAAAGGTAACCGCAAGGTCAGCTGTCCGAAGCAGACTTGGTGGCGAAGCACCGATGCTGAGATAAAAGCCGCTGGTAGTACATGGGCCGAGCTGAAGAGGACTAGCTACAAGACTACATGCACCTTTACTGTCCTAGGCGTGCTCTGAGATCTTCCAGTTACACATTAACTTTAAGTCTCCCATCCAGAAAGTATAAGTTTTATGGTGAACGAAATTTCGACTATGCTGGCCCCCGTATATGGAATGAACTGCCCAATTCATTGAGAGAGTCTGCCTCTATCACAATATTTAAGAAACATCTTAAAACTTACCTTTTTAAAAAAGCATTTGGCATGGAACTACCATAATTCTCACGATTATTGATCTGCATTATTATACTTTGATCTTGGTGTGCATGTGTGTGTCTGTCTGTGTGTGTAGGTGTATGCTACTTGTGTATGTATGCGTATGGGTGTGTGAGTGTATGTGTGTGTGTGTGTCTGTGAGTGTATGTTTATGTGCATGTGTGTGTATGTGTCACTTTTGTGTGATTGAATATATCATTTGCATGTTTGTTTGTGCCATTACCTCTGTGATGTTTACACATTTATTTATGTATGTTTATTAATTTTGTTTGAATCTTATCTAATTTTGTTTTAATCTTATCTAATTTTGTTTGAATCTTATCTAATTTTGTTTTAATCTTATCTAATTTTGTTTGAATCTTATCTAATTTTGTTTTAATCTTATCTAATTTTGTTTGAATCTTATCTAATTTTGTTTTAATCTTATCTAATTTTGTTTGAATCTTATCTAATTTTGTTTTAATCTTATCTAATTTTGTTTGAATCTTATCTAATTTTGTTTTAATCTTATCTAATTTTGTTTGAATCTTATCTAATTTTGTTTTAATCTTATCTAATTTTGTTTGAATCTTATCTAATTTTGTTTTAATCTTATCTAATTTTGTTTGAATCTTATCTAATTTTGTTTTAATCTTATCTAATTTTGTTTTAATCTTATCTAATTTTGTTTGAATCTTATCTAATTTTGTTTAAATCTTATCTAATTTTGTTTTAATCTTATCTAATTTTGTTTGAATCTTATCTAATTTTGTTTAAATCTTATCTAATTTGACTCTTTGTTTGCATACGCCAGACTTATGATCTCCTTTTCTTCAATCCCGGTTTTTCACCTTAGAAGAAGCTTGATCATTCTGGACAATAATAAGAGAGGAAAAATGCATTGCTTTTTGTTGACAATTTTTTGTATTGACTAGATAGCAACTATACGTGAAAAGGTGCATCTTACAAATTTTCTCAAAGCCATGTATTTTGATTATACCACACAAAAAAGTGCAAGGGACATCAGAGGGCGGTCTGGCTGATTGCTTTTGAAGCTTCAGCTCTTCCCTTTACATTTTAAACCGATTGCTTTGTTAGAAGAAGTAGTTTAGAGAGAGAGAGAAAGAGAGAGAGAGAAGGAGAGAGGGAGAGAAAGAGAGAGAGAGAGAGAGAGAGAGAGAGAGAGAGAAAGAGAGAGGGGGAGAAAGAGAGAGGGGGAGAAAGAGAGAGGGGAAGAAAGAGAGAGAGAGGTAGTTGGATTATAAGAAAAATAAAGGGAGTGAGTGAATTAGAGATGTAGAGCGGGAATAGATGGGGGGAAAGGGCAATGGTAAATGAAGCCGAGTTAGATGTGCATGAAATGACATGTTTTGTTTCCACTAAAAGGGGGCAATTACCCAGAACGCGAAGACAGTTCCCTTGCGCTGCGAATCAAAACAAATTACACAAGTGCTTTCATAAGTTATCTCTCACAGCCATGCACCACCTACACCCCCACCCCGACCATGTTCAAAAGAAAAAGAAAGAAAAGGGATACAATAATTATACATACAAACTGTTGTGAAACTAAACACCAGAATCTTCTTCATATTAATAATTATTATTCTCTCTATTCATGTTATGTCTGTATTTTTCCCCAAACGACTCTCATTCTCACTCTGTTTTAACGCTCCCACGTCCTTGTTCTGTTTTTTATCTCCACTCCTCATTGAAATCCTCCTTTCTGTTTCAGCAGGTCGAGTCGGCAGGAATGCGCAGTCAAGTAGCGGCTAGGGCGGCCGTCTGGACTTTAACCTGATTAGCAAAATCACAAGCATACAGAAAATATAAAAACAACGCCTCTTTTGTGTTTGTTTCTTATCTCTGTTGCATTTGTTTTGTTGTTTTTTGTGTGTTTTTTTTGTGTTTTTTGTTTTTTTTTTGTTTTTGTTGTTGTTGTTCTTGTTGTTGTTTTTGTTGTTGTTGCTGTAACTGTCGTTGTTGTTGTTGTTGTTGTTGTTGTTGTTGTTGTTGTTTTTGTTTTTGTTGTTGTTGTTGTTAATTTTTTTTTATTTCTTTGTGGGGTGTATGGGTCCCGTTTTCTTTTGTTTAATATATGTGCGCCAAAACTTTACTAAACGTTTGGGAACAGAAAAGAGTAGTGTGTAGGAAGTATATCTGCAGACACCCAGAAGGTTTAAGACCTACCCAAATAAATATAAATCTTTAGGCAGCACATCGAAAAAATAAGTTTAGGAATACTATTGGACACTGTGGTTCTATCATGTATTAAAGCGAATAAGCAAGTACTCTGAAAAAATTCTCTGGGTTATTGACTGCTTGGTTTGAAGGTTCCTAAACCTCGATCGACATCAATGAGGCTACATGGCTGAGGGTACCAGCACTGACGTAAGAAAGACAGTCAGGGAATAATTCCCAGCATGAAGTACTCCTCAGTGACGTGCAGTGTTTGTTTTTTTCTTTGGTGTTTTTTTTTTTTGTTTGTTTGTTTTGTTTTTTACATAGCGTCCAAGATCAACACTATATCGGCTAATTTGAGGACGGGCCCAAGACTAGCATCTGACAATTTAACGTGCTGCCACACAGAGACAGTGTGGTGAGACCTGGCCTCTGTCTCACTTGGTCACATTCATGGGTTTCGAACCAGGAACCTCCAGATTATGAAACCAACGCTCTACTACTCGCACCGGTTTGCCCTACACTAGGACCTGCTACAGACACCGAGGGGTTAAAATACAGGACAAAAACTGCAAACTTTACAAAAGGGATTGTCCCCATCACGTGAACGAGGCGGAGCATGACGGCAGCCCTTCGCTGTTTACAATTTCTCCATCCAAATTGAAAGTGGGCCTTTAAAATGACATAAACCGGTCGATTACAAAAGGAAGCGCTGAACATGTATCAGGGTGTAGTGTATTATTAAAAGGTATCATAAATTATTTCACATTTCTACATAATAGGCCAGTCACAGGTATGCAGTCTAGTTATCCAAGCATCTCGATCTCTCTCTCTCTCTCTCTCTCTCTCTCTCTCTCTCTCTCTCTCTCTCTCTCTCTCTCTCTCTCTCTCTCTCTCTCTCTCTCTCTCTCTCTCTCTCTCTCTCTCTGTGGTGTTAGTGAGGCGAACTGGAGGATGGGTCCCTCAATAGGAAGGGTGGGGTGCAGTATAATGTGAACCTGTCAGGCGGCACGTTCTGTTATCAGACGTAGATGGAGCCCGTCCACAATATAGCCTTGATGACGACCTTGCGCGTTAAGAAAATAACTCATTCATCTCTTTCTCTCTCACTCATCCCTATCTCTTTCTCCTCTTTCTCTCTCTCCCTCAGTCTCTATCTCGTCTCTCTCGCAGTCTCTCTTTCTCTCTGAGCGACCCCCAGCGTGCAATCACTAATATGTTTACGTCGCCTAAGTTACTTGGGTAATGGTAGACTGCGTCCTTCACCTTGGCCAGGCAGACTTATTTTCGAAAGCACGTAGGCCTTTTCAAGAGCTGTCGCAATCTAGGCTTAGAAGAACTGACGTGGTTAGTACAACATTTTTCACGTAGATTAAGCCTGTTTTCATGGCAAATGTTTGTCCAAGACTAGCTACGTATAAAAAAAGGAGGGAACATCTGAAAATGTAGAGACCATTTTGAAATTGTGTAGGGCTTACTGTAAAAAAATTTTAGTTTCCAAAACTCAAATCTATAATTAATTTTTTAATTAGTATGAACTACTGGATGGAACATAGATCTAAATTATGGACAATCATATGCGTGATTGCACTATTAGGTGTGTCGAAATGGTAAAAATAAACTATAAAACAACTTAAAGCTTACTAAATCAACACAGGGATAATTGTGATTGATTTTTTATAGGCTTTAGATGCACCTGCGACCAAAATTTACCCCTTAGTCCTGCCTCGGAGCGGGTGTAAACTTGCGGAAAAAATTAGTACTTGGAAATTACTATGAATAGGTCGGAGACTAAATTAAAATTTTAGACGTAAGTTACAAGCCTAGGCCTTCACATGAATACGGCCCTAGTTGGTGGAGATGTCGTAAACCAGAAAACGTAA
>RQTK01000128.1:45699-58592 GCA_003991915.1 Elysia chlorotica | reverse complement strand
GAACAGCCTGACACTTCACTCCGACTGTCTCCGAACAGCCTGACACTTAACTCCGACTGTCTCCGAACAGCCTGACACTTCACTCCGACTGTCTCCGAACAGCCTGACACTTCACTCCGACTGTCTCCGAACAGCCTGACACTTCACTCCGACTGTCTCCGAACAGCCTGACACTTAACTCTGACTGTCTCCGAACAGCCTGACACTTCACTCCGACTGTCTCCGAACAGCCTGACACTTCACTCCGACTGTCTCCGAACAGCCCGACACTGTCTCCGAACAGCCGAGGGTCAATGAATAAATAAGAGCGGCGTTGCTGTGGGATAATATTTTTTCAGTTTCACTAAGCTTGCTCCGCCTCAAACCTCCTTCATTATAATTATCGTCCCGTTCGGACATCTCCCAGTCGGATTATATCTTTAGTCTTATTCTCCGCTCACTTGTGCACGGTTAGTAGCCGAATAGAAGTCCATCAAAGCAGTAAAGGAGAGAGGGATAGAGAAGCTCACATCTTGTTTAGGTTCTCATGATTTTCAACAAATATTCCCATGCGGCCAGGGGTGCAACGACAAAGGTCTAACAGTTTTACGGACTGCCTTATACTAGCTGTTCAAAAACTGAAGTTTGGACCTACTACATTTGCAAGTATCAGCCGTGCGCACTACCCACTGAGGTGAACAGTAGAGGGGGTGGCGCAAGTGTTAGAGTGTTGGTCTCCCAGTCTAGAAGTCACTGGCTCGAACACACAATTGGTCTAAAATGTACTTGTCTCATTTCGACCCCCTACTAGTTAGATGTTTTTCACTTGTCAGTAGGGCCTATACTGTGACCGACTGAGACAGGGGTCATCGTGCATGTATCTCCGTACTGCTGTGTGGTAGCAAGTAAAATTGTCAGACGTTCGTCTTGGGACCCGTCTATAATGTGACCTATATTGTGCTGGCGTTGGACGCTGCGCAACAAACTTGGCCAACTGAACCAGCTCCCTCCCTCTATCTCCTCTCTCCCTCTCTCTGTCTCTCTGTCTCTCTCCTCTCTCTCTCTCTCTCTCTCTTCCCTCTCTATCTCTCTTTCTCCCTCCTCTCTGCACTCTCCCTCGCTCTCTTCCCTCTGCCTTTCCTCTCTTCTCTATCTCTCCTCTCTCTCTCTCTCTCTCTCTCCCTCCCTCCCTTTGACCCAGGTGATGTATGTGCACAGCCTGTGAAGGACAGACAGGCTACGCTTGGCGAACACTTTGTTGCAAGTCTCACAGAGCGCATACTTGAACCTAGGCGAGTCTCGATGCGGCCTGTCCTGGGGGGGAGAATCCCATTGCGCCATAGATAAGCTCGTGCATGAAAGAGAACTGTCTGTCTGTGTGCGGTTCACGGCGCGTCTGTCTGTGGCCAGGTTTGCACAGGTGCGCAGCGTATTCACCTCACTGAGGCGTCTTTTCCAGGCATCGGGGACCCCACAGTGATCCACAGTGACCCACAGTGACCCACGCTTCCCCTTCCTGGGGTTAAACTGGTAAAACACAAACGCCTGCCAGCGCGGGTATCCCCTCTCACAAGGCTGACGCAGTTCAACTTTAAAGTCCGTGAAAGACGGCCTTAGACGGAAGCATTATGGAAGGTGAAAGACACGGCCTTTGTCTCTTGTCCCGAACCGTGAAAGCTTTGAATGGGAGGCGGGCGGTCTGATCGCTCGGCAACCGGAAACTCAGCAAACTCCTGCGCGATGAATCCCTTTGTCCAAACCTTACATAAGCATGATAATCAGGAGGATTCTGACGGCATGGCGATACAATAAAATAAATTAAACTCTGAATGAAGCCCCTAGGTACGGAGTTCACAGTCGCTCATTCCTTCATGGGAGTTTTTTAGTTTATTATGTTGTTGCCATTTCTTTTTTTATTTTATTTTTTGTATTTGTTTTGCCGTTTTATCTCCTCCCTTTTTTTCAATTGAACTGAATTGATTTTTAGTTCGGCGTGATTCTTCACATTTTTATTAAGATTTGTTTGTTGTTCTTTTTTGTGTTTTGTGGCTTCAATGGTGGCCAAATACATGTTGATTTTTTGGAGGGTTTTTGTTTTGTTTTGTTTTGGGGGGTGTTGTTTCGTTTGGGGTAGGCTGGTTGATTGTTGTTGTTGTTTGTTTGTTATTGTTGTTGTTTTCGTTTATGGTTGGTTATTGTTGTTTTTTGTTGTTGTTGTTTTATTTTTTTTTTTTTTTTTTTGTTTTTTTTTTTTTTGTTGTTTTTTTTTGTTGTTTTGTTTTTGTTTTTTTTTTTTGTTTTTTTGTTGTTTTTTTTTTGGGGGGGGGGGTCTGGAGAGCGATGTTCACACAGCTTCTTAACTCTCCAAATCGGAAATAAATCCTCATAAACTTTATTTTAAAGACGTATGGGTATTTTTAGGTTAATTTAAAAAAACAACCCAAAAAGTTGAAAACTTGTCTCGGGATTAACCAAAAGTAATGAGTGAGCGGTGACTTTTTAACCCCAGATTTTCTTTGATCCTCACCCCTTACTTTACTCCATCCTTCTTTCAATCCATGAGCATTTCTTTCTTGTTCCTTCCCCGTGGAAGAATGAAAATTCTACTCCCTCAAGCCTTGTTTCATTAGTTCTATGTCGCGGTATAAAGGCGTAGTCTTCCACCAATCGAGGCAGGCTGTTGATATGCCCTGAGCTCCGTGTTCTGACAGGTGTGCCTGTAGTAATGTCCGTTATTGACAGCCCTCAAGGGTACAGGTTGGTTGGTTGGTGTACCAGTGGGACTGCCACTCCGTATCACTCACCCTTCCCGATCCCAGCCCGTGTTTGCTACAATAGGTCGCAAGGCAAAAACAACAAACAAACAAACAAAAAACCAGTGGGACTGTATTAGACGAAAAACAGGACTAAAGGTCAAATTGGTTTAGAGGCCATTGGTTAGTACAGTGTTTTAAAACGTATTCGTAAATCTTTTTTTTCAGGAGCTAGATTCTCTATAGAGGGAGGGAGAGAATTGTCTCCCTCTCTCCGGGTTTACCGTCTCCTAGGTTACTCCTGGGGGATCCTATACGACGATTTTCAAAGCTGGCTGAAAAATCTTCCTTTTTATTTTCTTCAAATCACAAGTCGACGTATTGTTTTTCCACTTCGCTTATTTATCTCTCCAGTGTAGTTTTACAAATTACACGTCAATTTAATTATTTTCTCATAGGTGTGTGTGTGTGTTCTCTCTGTTTCTCTTTCTCTATCTCTCTGCCTTTCTCTCTTCTCCTTCTCTCGGAAAGTCCGTGGTTCGATCCCTCATCGGAACATTTTTTCGCATTATTTTTGTGTTGAGACAAACGTCATGACACCCCCACTCAGAATCCTTGTGGCTTGCCATAGTATTGCTAGACATTACTTTTGGGGTCTGTCCGCGATATAGAATAGTTCCTGGCGACGGACGTTTAATGTGACCGGCTGAGACTGGAGTCATGGTATCCCGCCCTGTCTCGTGTGTGGCATCACATATAAATGTCAGACGTCAGTCTTGGGGCCCGACCACAATATAGCTTATATCGCGCTGATGTTGGACGTTAAACCAACCTAACGATGGGCGCTAAGAATCCATGATCAAGCCACAAACAAAGAAAGCTTATCCATTCAAAGCTCAGGCCGCGTTTATGTTTCATCCATAATAACACAACCTCATCATTAATCTGAACAGATACTAAGATGAGAATGTTCTAGTTTGAGGCGAATAGAACGCTATCCGGTAACGAGTCAAAATGATCACGGGCGTCAAAGCAACGCGAGATGGAAACTTTTCACACAAGTTTCCGCTTTCCAAACAGCCGTTCACTGAACATTCGAGTTGCGTGGAACCCGTTTCGGTTTTCTAAACTTGGGATACTAATAGTAATGTGATCCGTATTTCCAATGCAAATGAACGTTCGTGGTCACAGTCACGTTACAACTAACGCTGTGTGTTTGTTTGTGTTGTTGTTTTTGTTTTGTTTTTATAGAACTGTGCGTATCGAACATTGCCCTAGAATTACATCTTGGAGAGGAAAATCGCCTACAAAATGAGATTCCAGTTCGGCCGCCTGAGACAGTTGTAAGACACAATTTCTAGTCACACGTAGGGACTGATATCCCAGTAAAAATCACACCATGGAAAATCTCAAGTTGTAGTATGTTTTTTTCCTTTTTCCGTATACGTTCAACTATCGATAAGTGGATGTCTCCGGACTAACAATAATTTAGTATCAAGGCATCCTTTCTAGAATAACAAAAAGAAAAAGGGTTTTGTTTTTTGTAAGGATAAGGATCAGTAGAAGCTAAAATCAAGTTCTCAGGGCTGAATACAAGAAGTGGGTTGCGCCGTCTGTGATTTGAACTTCTGACCTCCTGTTCGCCCTACTGGGTGCGGTGAATGGTTGGTGTCAGCATCACGTGACCTGATAAGACTAGAGTCATGGTATACCCGCACTGTCTCTGTGTACCAGCTAAAAAGTTTCCAGACGTTTATCTTGGGACCCGTCCACAATATAGCCTATATAGTACTGACTTTGGACGTTATGCAGCCAGGTCAGCAGCTGGTCTTTTGGACGCCTCCCCCACCCCCAGCCGCTCTCTATTATCATTTTATAGAGACCTGGGCATTGGCTAAGGACTTCGTTCGTTTTCTTCTTCTGTAACAAGTCTGGAGGCCCGAGTTAGGGCCAATATAGCTCGTCTGACAAATTTTGCTGGCAGTCCCGCTGTTCTGGAACTCGCCGGACGTGGACCTACAATGCCATTCTATTGTCAATCTGGGGCAATACCGCCTGCGCTTTCTGGCGGCCCGTCACACTATTGACCTCTGTCCACGCTAGGCCATGATCGCACAAGATCTGGTATCTAGGGCCGTAAGTACAACGGTGTGCTAGTTTACGACTTGTCGTGGGCCTTCTTATTCTCATATTGTTACGACGCGTCATAAGCTACTACCACGTTGTTCTTACTACCCCTAGTGTTAGATTTGTTTTTAGTGTTAGGGCGTTAGAGAACTGGCTCTAATGGTGGAGCACTGGTTTCCCTCTGGGGATTCCACCTGTTCGAAACCCGCGAAAGAACACCTTTTTGTCTGACTTGGGCCCCACTGGTTGAGTCCGTGTCACTCAGTATAATGTGGCCGGCTGCGGCGGGAGTCCTGGTATTCCTTGCGGCAGCACGTAAAGCTCTCAGATATTGTTCTTGGGACCCGTGCAGGATTGAGGGTTGCGCCAGATCGGCCCATTGAGGTCATGATGTCAGCAAAATGGTTCTCACGTATGCCGTGTCCACAAAGACTTAGTTACATAAATAAATGGTCAGTCCCCAGGAGAGCTGAAAGCACAGTGACCCCCCGGGTACAAATGTACCAGGTACTGCTGGGGCCTGTGTGGCGCTCTCAGGGAGGACACCCAAGACCCCCAAGCTTTACCTCTCTAACTAAAACACTCAAGACCCCCAAGCTTTACCTCTCTAACTAAAACACCCAAGACCCCCAAGCTTTACCTCTCTAACTAAAACACTCAAGACCCCCACGCTTTTCCTCTCTAACTAAAACACTCAAGACCCCCAAGCTTTACCTCTCTAACTAAAACACCCAAGACCCCCAAGCTTTACCTCTCTAACTAAAACACCCAAGACCCCCAAGCTTTTCCTCTCTAACTAAAACACCCAAGACCCCCAAGCTTTACCTCTCTAACTAAAACACTCAAGACCCCCAAGCTTTTCCTCTCTAACTAAAACACTCAAGACCCCCAAGCTTTTCCTCTCTAACTAAAACACTCAAGACCCCCAAGCTTTACCTCTCTAACTAAAACACTCAAGACCCCCAAGCTTTACCTCTCTAACTAAAACCCTCAAGACCCCCAAGCTTTTCCTCTCTAACTAAAACACCCAAGACCCCCAAGCTTTACCTCTCTAACTAAGACACTGAAAACCGCCCAGGCTAAAGTACTCAATGTTAGGAACACAAGCCTGTCTTACTCTGGGCGGTATTACCGTTGTAGACGCGGGGCTGGACCACGCCTGGATGATGACTGGTGAACCCGCTGATTCTCTTTCTTGTTTTCATATTTTTACATAAATGCCTAACACATTCTACAGAGATCTGATTTCTTACAATTTGAAGATACGTGGTGATAGTATTAGTCTGTTACATGCGTCATAGCCGTGATGCTCATGCAGCTTACGTGACGGCTTACGTGACAGCTTACGTGACGGGTGACACCATTACTTTGTTCATGCGTTTCCCGCGGAGAGACATTCACACAGTTATCTTGTCAATCATTAATTTTGTCTGCTTACAAAAGTGTGGCTATTCACATAAAATTGACGATGCATGTATCTTCGCGATAGCGTATAATAATATTCAAGGTTGCTGTAGCTATAAATGTAACGTGACTGTGGTCTTACACACACACACACACACACACACACGTTTTGCATAATTCACTTAATCAGCCATGGGTGAAGATTACCGTCCTCGATCTTTACAACCTGGTTTCTTGTTATGTGAATACTTAGATCGCTCAAACGAGCAAAGGGTGGTGTGTCCATCATCTGGTCGGAGGGATTGTCAGCACTATTAGGGTATATTGTGGTCGGATTCCTAGACTAATGTCTGACAATTTCACGTGCTGACACATAGAGACGGTGTGGGGATAACATGACTCCTGTGTCAGAGTCACATTACAGGTATACTGATACGTATTCAACCAGCAGGGGGCGAAGTCGGGCGACTACAATTTTGACCAATCGAGGGATTTCGAACCAAGAATCTCACGATTAAGAGCCCACTGCTCTACCACTTGCGCAAGTACCGCCACCCTCTTTTTTAGATGGATGAAGCGAGACGATCGCCTGCTTTAACGTTTCATATGTTCTTAGGGCAAATCCCATGGGGCGGCGATTAAATCATGTAGACACCAAGTTTTGTTTAGGATCTGCGCCAAACTCCATATTTTAATCTGGTAAGAGACACCTTCAATTTGTGTTTAGTGGATTGAGTGCGCATTTAAGCAATCGGGGGTCCCGCGTCCTGTCCTCCACCAGGCCGCCCATGTTTCCTCTTGGTTGGGTCGGTGGTCCATGACAATCCAACGTTCAAAACATTGACGGTTTGCGTTTTTCCCCCGTGAAGAATTAGTTTGTCAGAGTACAACATGTCGTGTAACTCGAATTGACATCCGTGATTCGACAACGCAACATGGGAGCTTTCTGCTCCGAATGTTGCCCAATGTGAAGGTCGCCAGAGCCCACTTGTCTGTTCTGTCAATGAGTTCAATGCTGACTGCTGCGTGTCGTGTTTTGCCTGAGGAATGACACATGGTCAATAAAGCATAATTATTATAGCGCCAGCAGCTACCTCAATGCATATCCTACCCTGAACCACCCTGAACCACCCTGAACCCGTGAGTTTCTATGAGGTCAATGCCCTGAACAGATCCAAGGTTTTCCCAGGGAGAGATTTCGCGGAGAGAAATGTGCGTGTATCGTGGGCCAGGATAACTAAAGCCGTCCCTTTCCTCTTTAAACAGAAGTGAAATCTCAGTCTGAACGTCACTCAACCGCCGTAACTTCAAGGAAGAAATAGAGTTAGCTCGCGGCACGCTAGCTCCCCGTATCAATATCAGTGGCAGTTCTTTTTGTGAGACGTCTCGCTACATTGACTGTGGTTTGAACCGTGCTCAGAGAGTCAGATTGAAACCTTCTTGAGAGAAATCTGGTTTACTGGAAAGATAATGTTATCATAAAACAATGTTACGAATGAAGGGGACCAGGCGAGACTGTGTGTTGTTGTTTTTTCAATAAAGATGTATCATTGTATGATTATAATTATTGTAGACTGCCCGCTTGTTTTACCTTAAGCAGAAAGGCCCTCCCATATAGTTTTCTAGAGAGTGGATGACGGAAGGACCGCCCACCCACTACAGCTCTCGAAGGGCAAGGAACGCCCACCCACTACAGCTCTCGAAGGGGAGGGACCGCCCACCGAGTGTAAACCCCGCCCCTGCTATTGACTTCCATCGACAACGCATGGTTGTCTCTCATGTTGTGAGAGCCATCAAAACAATATTATGAGTTGAGCGACAGGTTAGGCTAATGTATGAACGTACATGTGGCCAATTAAATCAGTGTGTTCATGTAACCTTGTGCCTTTCAGTGTTTTAGTTATTCCGATAAACTTTAATGTCATGTGACGATAAGGCCTTGCCTACGCTACATTGAACTTCCCACCGGCTGATGCCAATGCCACTTGGGCAGATGGCTAGCGGAACTAAATGGTGATCTTATCTGTCCCTAACTATGTAGTTGATTTGTCTGGAAGTACCTCACGAACGTTCCCATCAACAATGCACCACGTCTAGGCCTGAGGTTAATTGAATAGGTCCCTTAAGGACTATAATTACTGACTGTAAAATAAAGTGCAGCTTTCATAATGACTTTCCTATTGCGGCGATGTTAGTGCTACTAAATAACTCGCCCCACCGCGACAAACTAGAGCGTGACTGGTTTGTCTCCCTTTCAGTTTCACGCGTTTTACTTTCCTGCCTAGCGGCCAGCGTCAGCATTGTACATGATATATCGTGGATGGGTCCACACAATAACGTCTGACAATGTTACTGGCTGTCACACAGAGACAGCACGGGGATGCCATGAACTCCGATAAGAACATGTCTCCTTACACCGACACTGGGATCAAAATTGGACTCATACATTCTGCACCGATTATGGGTTTCGAACCAAGAATCTTCCGATTGGGAACCCAGGGCCGTACCACTTGAGCCAGTTCGACGCCCTTTATTTGATCAGTAACTGGATAGGCTTAACACATGTTGTGATTTAGAATGTGTATAAACTCATCGGGGAACTAAATAACAGAGAGGTTTCATTTTACATCGACTGGTATTTTTTTTCAGTGACGAGAAACAAAGTTTTGAGCCCATTCAGATGAGTAATCGTCATTGACAAGAGAAGAGCCCTGATACAACTCCATGGGCTGGTGACGTTGGTTTATTTTCAATTTCCTAGTACTGCACTCAGCACTACCTGACTCAATCTAACATGAGCACGGCTACTAACAAATCGACCTAGGTTGTTTTGTTGTTGTTTTAATGATTTATGTTGCTCGCTTTGTTTAATAGGAGAATTCGTTAAAAACAATGACGTGTTGTGCATTTAGTGTGGTGAACATTCGATTTTAGTGAGCAAAAGATGAGGAGGAGGGAAGTATATCGGTGTAATCGTCCTCAACATTAAATAGAATAATCCCCGTAGGAAAACATGGTTTCCAATCGCGTCACCAGACTGGTGTGACGACCTACGTATAGGATCATCTCTTGGAACAGCTGCAAGATCATCTGCCAGGAACTTTACACTAAACCACGGGAGAAAAAACTGGCACCGCGCTCTATCGTGACAGCAGGCTGGAGTGAGCACTACCATGTCGGCCCCCCCGGCCCCCCTGCGCTGTTTCCAGCACTGCCGCAAGGACACGGACCTGGTCTGCCTGAGGCTGCCCGAGCGCTGCCCGCTGTGCGCCGCCCAGACGGCCTTGACCCCGTGCCGCATCCCGCCCTACGTCCTGCCCTCGCCCTTCCTCGCCTCCACGGCCGCCCCGCGCGCTGTGGTGGTCAGGCCCACCGACGGGACCTTCCTCAGGTAAGTTGGGCTGGTGGGGTGCTAGCAGTGTGGTTGTGGGGATAAGCATCGATTTCATGACGCATTACCGATCTTATTGATCATCGACACCATCACCATCGGCAGCATCAGCAGTATCAGTGTCGTTTTCATCATCATTATTACCATCATCAACATTGACATCATCGTAGACCTCTCCAATACATGTAGTAGTTACTGTAAACAAATTATTATTCTCATTATCGGCGTCATTACTATCTAAATACATTGTATGTTTGATGAAGTTCCACGAGCTGTAGAGTTAAGTTTATGGAGGGATGTGTAGTTTTCTGATGTATTTTTCATCCTGTTGGTAGTGTTTGTGAGGGTCCGATATTCAAATACATGTGTATTATCAGTTGGTCACTTTGTGCGTCCGATCTCCGTTCTCCTCTTAGGGCCGTAGATTCGTGCTGATGTTGGACGTTAAAGCAACTCAACTCAACTGCTGAGCTAGAATTCTTGGGGCCCGTCCACAATATGGCCTATATAGTGCTGATGTTGGACGTTAAAGCAACTCAACTCAACTGCTAAGCTAGATTAAGCTGGGTCTGTCTCTGCGTTACACGTTCAGGGAGTCTTCCTGTTTGTTCTGTCTAGGGTGTGTGGTTTTCGCTGAAATGTTATTTAGGGTTTCCCGCAAATTTGAGCATGTTACCAGTCTCTCTGGTACTCTTAAAAAAAGTATGTTTATGTGTGAGATGAAGCACACTCCCTGTCATATCAACATGTATGCATACTAATGAGCTTGTATGTGAACTTGTTATGGTTTCTCTCCTTCCACCATACTAATGAGCGTGTATGTGAACTTGTTATGGTTTCTCTCCTTCCACCATACCAATCAGCGTGTATGTGAACTCGTTATGGTTTCTCTCCTTCCACCATACCAATGAGCGTGTATGTGAACTTGTTATGGTTTTTCTCCTTCCACCATACTAATGAGCTTGTATGTGAACTCGTTATGGTTTCTCTCCTTCCACCATACCAATGAGCGTGTATGTGAACTTGTTATGGTCTCTCTCCTGTATGTGAACGTGTTATGGTTTCTCTCCTGTATGTGAACTTGTCATGGTTTCTCTGCTGTATGTGAACTTGTCATGGTTTCTCTGCTGTACGTGAACTTGTCATGGTTTCTCTCCTGTATGTGAAGTTGTCATGGTTTCTCTCCTGTATGTGAACTTGTCATGGTTTCTCTCCTTCCTACTATGTGAACTTGTCATGGTTTCTCTCCTGCATACTATGTGAACTTGTCATGGTTTCTCTCCTTCCTACTATGTGAACTTGTTATGGTTTCTCTCCTGCATACTATGTGAACTTGACATGGTTTCTCTCCTTCCTACTATGTGAACTTGTCATGGTTTCTCTCCTTCCTACTATGTGAACTTGTTATGGTTTCTCTCCTGCATACTATGTGAACTTGTTATGGTTTCTCTCCTGCATACTATGTGAACTTGTTATGGTTTCTCTCCTTCCTACTATGTGAACTTGTTATGGTTTCTCTCCTGCATACTATGTGAACTTGTCATGGTTTCTCTCCTTCCTACTATGTGAACTTGTTATGGTTTCTCTCCTGCATACTATGTGACATGGTTTCTCTCCTAGCGTGTATGTGAACTTGTTATGGTTTCTCTCCTTCCACCATACTAAGGAGCGTGTATGTGAACTTGTCATGGTTTTTCTCCTTCCTACCCAGTCACTACAGCAGTGTGTGCGACCTTCACATTGGACTCACGGATGGCGCGGGTAAGTGTCTCTCTCTATATATCAATGTTATTGTTGCTGTTTGCTGTTGTTTTGTGTGTGTATGTTGTTTGTTTTGTGTTTTGGAGGAGAGAGAAAAATGAGGGTCATAATACTCAGGATTCGAACACAGGACTTCCTCATTACAAGCCGCTTTCTCTACCAGCTGAGATATAATATCATTAGCAACTGGCGATGACGATTGTGTTATTAATATTGAACAAGTTTATTTTTAAGAATTTTAATATTTTCTCTTTTCTTGCTTTAAAATGTTTAAAATCTTGCAAGGGTGGGGGGATTGGGAGAGAGAGAGAGAGAGAGAGAGAGAGAGAGAGAAAAGTGAGAGGGAGATTCTGTGTATCTTGTTTTATTGTTTCTTGTTTGTAATGATTTTGTGGTACTGTTTGGACATAGTTGTTTTGGATTATTTGTGTATAGGTGTGTGTGTTTGTATTTTTTTATTGGGTGTTGTAGTTGTTTTTGTTGTTGTTGTTGTTGTTGTTGTTGTTGTTGTTGTTGTTGTTTTTGTTGTTGTTGTTGTTGTTGTTGTTTTTGTTGTTGTTGTTGTTGTAGTTGTTTTTGTTGTTGTTGTTGTTGTTGTTGTTGTTGTTGTTGTTTTTGTTGTTGTTGTTGTTGTTGTTGTTTTTGTTGTTGTTGTTGTTTTTGAATTTTTGTTGTTGTTTTGTTTTGTTTTGGGGGGGTATATTTTCTTTTCTTTTAGTTTTTTCAGGGGCGTAGGGTTGTTTTGTTTGGTTGTTGTTTCTTCAGGGAGTATTTGGTTTGTTAATTTTTTCAGAACTTTGCAACAAAATAATACATATCGTATGAATGCTGCGCTATAGTTGTTTATTTTTTTCAATGATATTTAAAAGACTATTGCAAGTTTTCCGGAATAAATGATTTTGGCTATAATTATAACACCTTCAACATTCAGATCAGGTGACGTCATCTACATTGTTTAAATTCTCTGGTTTTCTCTCTCTCTCTCGCGCTCTCTCTCTCTCTCTCTCTCTCTCTCTCTCTCTCTCTCTCTCTCTCTCTCTCTCTCTCTCTATCTATCTATCTATCTATCTATCAATCTATCGATCTATATATCTATATGTATATCCCTCTCTTTATTCTTCTTCTTCTCTCTCCTCCTTTTTCTGTCCCCTTCTCTCCTTCTCCACTTTTTTTACTCTATCCCCCCCCCCCCCCACAGGCCGTGTGACGGAGTTTGACCAGCGCGGTCTGACTGTGGGCAGCCTGTGGCCGCAGTGCCTGGTCGTGCTGACCTGTCCGGCCTCCGCCCAGTGCAACCAGCCCCCGTCAGGCGCTCAGTGCGACCAGCCCCCGTCAGGCGCTCAGTGCGACCAGCCCCCGTCAGGCGCTCAGCTAGAGCGGCCTGAGATCGTCAGGCCTGGCGATTGGGACTCCGCCCTGGACCAACTCCGTCAACACGGTGAACTGTGGGACAGTCGCAGGTATTAAGGGGGGGGGGG
>RQTK01000128.1:12544-28288 GCA_003991915.1 Elysia chlorotica | reverse complement strand
TTATTATTATTATTATTATTATTATTATCAACAGAATTATTATCAGTGTATTATAGGCGGTGCATCTTTGATCGGCCGTCTATGATTTTACGTTACGAACTCTCTGAGACCAAGAAGTGCCGCTATAATTGGAACAGCCAATTCTATAGGCCTACTTCTCTAGAGTATCGATTTCTTACCTGTCCAAACGAATAATCAAGTTGTCTTCTACCGCTTTGAACACCATACCTGTATAGGTTGTATGCTGGAATGGTACATTCAAGAATAGAATGTCCATGTATCTGCTGATTGCCTACCAGGGACACCCCCTCTATATGCCATCACAGTAATAAAGTGACCTTGAGTTGAGTTGGTTTAACGTCCAACATCAGTACTATACAAGATTTATTGTGAACGGGCCCCAAAACTGACGTCTGAAAATTTATGTACTGCCACACACGAGACAGGGATACCAAGATTCCTGTCTCAGCGGCTCACATTAAACTGACACTGAGCCACTTCGAGGGAGCGAATTCGCTAGGACTCGAACCACGGACCTTTTGCGTCGTAAGCCGATGTTCTACCCCAGTGACAATGTGCTTCTCCAGTGCAACAATATGACGGCGAGTCTCGGGGAGTCTTCAGTTTTGTAATTTGATGGAACATGAATGTTTTCATGCGTGTCGAACTTGTAGTATCGAATGGGGACAATGTTGATCGTGAACGCGTTTAAGCTTGTTGTCATGGAAGAGGGGAAAGATTGTTTTGTCTTGAACGTGTACATTTTTGGATGACTTTTATATAGCGTTTGTGCTTCTGCGAAGCTTGATATCCTATGGTTATAACTCCTTGAGCTAGATAGCATAATAAATAATACGTATAGGCTTGCAAGACAAGTACATCAATTATAAGTAATGATAACCTTAAAGACTTTTAAACTAGAGAACCGCCACCAACTTCGTCGCAAGCTTTCTTTTTTACTGCTAGGTCTAGTGTAGATCTAAGTTGATCTTTTGGCTGACATCGCTGAGGTACAATAAAGGATTGGTAATTCATTGATTACTGGTTACCAAAAACGTGTAGATTTTAGTCAATTTCATAATAATTATTAATAAACTGTGTTTCCCTCTAGCTTTCATTTAAGTGGTTGTAGGTTCGATTTTTTCGTCAGGTACAGAATAGAGTTTATAAATTTAGATTAGATCTAGATTGGAAACATAGAATGTCTTTGCGTTACACCAGAGGCCAGACGACCCAGATCTAGAAGATTCACGTGCTCTTGCAATCAAGTACCCCATAGTACGGTGCTCCGGTTTAACATTTTTTGTCAAAGGATAAAGTTTTTAGCCTATTTCAAAATTAGCAATGCCAAAGTTTGTTGAGGTTTTACCAGTTTGGTAAACTTTTGTGTGAATACGCGTTGCCGGTGGTTTCTAGTTGACTCTTGTTATAAAGAAACGTAAAAAAAAAATGTTTATATAGCATTTAAATTAGGCCTATTCCGCGTAGATTCTTTAAATGTGTTTAAAATGTGTGTTACGCGGGCTCCATGTGGGTCTTCTGAACGTTTCTGAGTGGCTGAGAATAGCCTATAAGGCATTTTGATACGTTGTTTATTCCTCAAATGAGAGCAGAAAGAAGGCATGTGACCTATAAGCTGATTATGACACTAATTATTAGGCTATTAAAAATAGTATAAAAGATAGATCTCGTATTCCACACGCGTAATACAGGAACTCAGTGCAAGGCTACGGGCGAGATGGTCAAGGGGTAGAGCTCCCTTGTTGTTTGTTCACGACTGGTTGGGTTGGTGTCAGTATAGGTATATTATTTTATTTTAAGGGGCCAAGTTCTTGGTATTCAAGCTTTGGCCACACGTCATCTTGTAGGGATTATAGGTCTAAGTCTTTCTCTTAGTTTCAACACAAGTTTTGAAACTAAGAGAAGGAGAAAGAAATAGAGAGTGAGGAGAGAAAAAGAGAAAGAGAGAGAGAGAGAGAGAGAGAGAGAGAGAGAGAGAGAAATTTCTGCAACCAAAGATAACACTCATAGAAACAAGATTGTATAGAATGATATGGACTGAGTAGGTTTTAGAATCTTCTGTCATAAATATTTGTAACAGTTTAAATGCATGTTTGTGCCTCTTAAATTTTATCTCTCTATCTACTATCTATCTCTCTCTCTCTCTCTCTCTCTCTCTCTCTCTCTCTCTCTCTTTCTTTCTTTCTCTCTCTCTCTCTTTCTCCATCATTCAATCCATTCACATTATTCCATTCATTCTAACGCCTATAATCATTCATTACTAGCAGTGGCTGTACAGTGACTAGAACTAAGTTATCAGCCTCTAAGCCTCTAGCCAGGGACATGGTAGACTTCTTCAATGGCTCTCTCTATCTTTCGTGTTATCATCTACTCGCTCAGACGTGTTATCTGCAGAGTATATAGAATGATGTTAGTGTTTGACCTTGCCCCACCAATCAAGTGATTGTCATATGCCGTATGCACTGGATCACCGTTACATCCGGTTTCAATATTTGCGCATCAACATCTTCCTGTTTTGTCCACTTGTCAAGGTAAACATAATACTTTAAATTATTGTATTTAGTATAGATAGTGTATTCTAATTACCTGTGAGTTGGTGATGTTATTCTCTCTCTCTCTCTCTCTCTCTCTCTCTCTCTCTCTCTCTCTCTCTCTCTCTCTCTCCCCTGTGTCTCCTCCATCTTTATACGTCATGTTATACAGAACATGAGATTTCGTAATAAACAATCTTCAAATGAAAGCAGCCGACCTAACGAAATCGCTATGTTACCCTCACGCACAAATTATGATACAGAGAAGCAAGCCTTATTCCCTCACACACAAAACAATAATATTGGTTTTTCACCCAGTGCTAAATAATGTATAAACTCCAGCTCTGAGTCTTGGGAAATCATTAACACTTTGTAGGCCAGGCCAAGTCGACACGGGACGAGTTTCTCATTTTTCATGGGTCATAACGGAAAGATGGACTTGTGGAAAGCGTCTACGTCTAGTTAATTAATGAGGACAAAATTTCAAATAGGGATGGTGGCGATTCCAAAGCCACTATCGCAGTACATCGGGCAAATCTGTTATTCGGATTTTTTCCCCATACTGGTTTGTTTCGGGAGGGGGGAGTGTTAGAATAAAATGTGACCAGCTGGGACAGGAGTCCTGGTATGTCTGCACTATCTTGTGTGTGGCAGCACTAAAAATTGTCAGACGTTAGATACGAGACTGGTCGTCGTATAGTATCCTCCTTGAAATGTTAAACAGTGAGAGAGCGTCTTTTCTAGGAAGACCGAGCAGGTTCCACGAACACACTCAGTTTGGCCTTCTCTGATCCATTTCTACTTGTTTCGTTCTAGCAGGGAAACTATCCCAGTTAACGGGGAAATCCACGAGCGGGCCGTCACGGTGAAGCAGTAACAACCGTATATGATAAACCAGCACCAGAATCCACCAATGGCCGCTACAAGCTAACCCACCAACCTGGGCCGTCTGACTGAGGCAGGGGCATGCTTGCTCAAGCTTCTGCTCTCGCGCTCGGCCTGATCGCTGTGCTGTGGGCCTTCAGTGAGGACTCGACAGCCGCGCTAGGTGAGCGTTCGCGGTGCGGGTTCAAACCCAACACGTGTTTTCCAGCACGACTGCCAGTCCCAGTTGTTTGGGCCTGTCTCGGGGTTTCTAAAAATAGCAAGCAGGGTCAGCGAAATAAACAAACATTTGCATTTAGAACCAGGGTGAGTTTTCTATGTAGCTTTACAATAACAATGAGGTACAGCTTGGACAGTGTTTACATTCCAAATCTACCAGGGTTGAAGGGCGCACGGACAATGCTTACTGAGCATTACTCTGTCCGAACTATGAAACTAATTGAAAACAAATAGATCACCACTAACAAAGTCTTACCGTTTCTTACCCTTGTTATGCAAATAGGCCTATGTTTTCACTCCGGTTAAGTCGGTGACTTTGTCTGCTATTTCGGCTCGCCTGGGCCGGTATATGAGGTAAAGTAAAGCTTCAACCACATTCTCTGACACAAGGACCTGATTTTTTTCTTGACAAGATGCATTGTGAGATATGTTGTGATTACTTTCATCACCGCATTTTATTCTCGACGCGCCATAACAGTGAAAAGCCATAGTTACCCATTCTGCGCTGGGTTCACACAGGGGGCTCACACAATTATAGTGCATGTGTCTATAAGCTCCACTAGAAATCCCTGTCGCTCCAATAGCGGTTCAAGCGAAGGCGAACGTTTTGGGCTGGCAGTCTATGCTTGGAACTCTCCTGTTTGTGTAGCCAGTGTTGGGACTAATTTCCTATCTGCTGTGATCGTTGTTGTAATGTTATTGGTGATGGCGGTGGTGCTACTGTTGTTTTTATTGTTGTTGTTGCTGTTGTCATGTTCCTGCTTTTATTGTTTATTGATTTGTTGGTTTGTTGCTGCTGGATGTTGTTTTGTTTTCTTTAGTTGTTGTTTTTTTGCTGTTGTTTTGTTGTTGTTATTTTTTATTTTATTTTTATTTTATTTATTTTTTTGTTATTGGTGGTGGTGAGTGGTGATGGTGGTCGTCGTTCTCGTATAATCTAAAATGTTTAAGTGTTGAAAGTATTTTAGCAAAATTATATTTCATTGAAGGACAAAAATATAAAATGTTCCATAAAAAAGTACTTTTCACGTGGTTTTCTAAAAAAACTTTTTTTTTCCTTGTTGTTTTGCATTGTTTCATTGATTCTTTTTCTTATTGCTGTTTGGTTGCTTTGATTGTTTGTTTGTTTTTTGTTGTTTTGTTTTGTTTTGTTTTGGGATAGGATTACGGGGTGCACGTTAGTGTTTGTTTTTTTTTTGTTTGTTGAGTCTTCATTCTTGCACAAAATTCACTAGACGACATGTGAAGACACTTGGTAACAAAGCTTTGCGTGATTCTGAATAATCATTTGCTTATTTCCTTATTTGTCACCTTAGAAAGATAAGGTGACAAATAAGGAGGTCTTGGATAAAGTTGGCATGCAGAAATCAGAACTGCTGCAACTAATCCAAAGAAGGAAACTGGCATACTATGGCCATATAAGAAGACACTGCAGCATCCAGAAAAGAGTTGTGGAAGGCAAGGTTGAAGGGAAGAGAGGTAGAGGAAGGAAGAGGCAGAAGTGGCTTGCCAACAAAAAGGAGACATCCCAGATACGACTGAGTGTAGCCTGTGAAGCAGCCTTGGACCGTGGAAGATGGCGCCGAATGATAGCCCACCTCGGAGACGGGACGGCACAGCGTTTGTTGTTGCTGCTGTTGCTGTTGCTGTTGGTGGTGGTGGTGGTGATGATGATGTTTTTGCTTTTCTACTATTATTGCACGCCCCCCCCCCCCTCCCCCTCCAGGCAGGCTGAAGGGCAAGCGGGTGCTGGTGACTGGAGCGAGCGCGGGGATAGGGGAACAGCTCGCCTACCAGTTCGCCCGCCATGGGGGTCACGTGACTGTCACAGCCCGCAGGAGGGCCGCCCTCGACCAGGTGGGTTGATGGATTTTAAACATTTTCCTTGTCGGGAACTAGCCAACACCGCAGATGGGGCCGAAAATTGGGTCTGACAAATATATTTATATTCTTGTGTGTGTTTTTTGTCAGGTTTTTCATGTGCGTGTTGTTGTTGTTGTAATTTAATATAGTTTTTTGCCGCTGTTGTTGTACCTCTATTGTTGTTTTTGTTGTTGCTGCTGCTGCTACTGCTGTTAATGTTGCTATCGTTGTTATTGCTTTTGTTATTATTTTGTTGGAAGTGGTGTTGGTAGCGGTTTGTTTTTGTTGTTGTTATTTACTTATTTTTATTTTTTTTTAATCAATGAGCTTATCAACACTTCGTGATGAGTTCCTTTTTATTTCCTTCTAACATTATAAAAAAAGATGGCGTTGCTCGTGCTCGCCCCCCTGGTTAGAACCTCCTTAGTGCTGCCAACCACTTCGTTTGAGAAAAACCAAAGTTGATAATAGGCGATACTTAACTGTACACCCCGATCTCTTTTCTCTCTCTCTCTCTCTCTCTCTCTTCTCTCTCTCTCTCTCTCTCTCTCTCTCTCTCCCCTCTCCCTCTCTCTCTCTGAGAGAGAGAGAGAGAGAGAGAGAGAGAGAGATCCTCTCTCTCTCTCCCTCTCTCTCTGTCTGTCTGTCTCTCTCTCTCTCTCTCTCTCTCTCTCTCTCTTTCAGTCTGTATCACTCTCTCACCCTCTTCCCTCCCTCTGACTCTCCTTCACTTTCTCTAGCTCCCTCGCCGTATCTATCTCTCTTAATTTCTATCTCTCTTCCCCTCTCTCTCTGTAACTGCATCTCCCTTTTCTTTTCTTTTTTTTTCGCTCTCTTTTTCCCTCACTCTCTCAGCCTATCTCCCCTTTTGCTTTACATCCCTTTCTCTATCTATTTATTCCTCTGTCTCTGTCTCTATGTCTTGTTAATCTATCTCCCCCTCTTTTTCTCTCTTTTTCTTTCTCTCTATCTTTCCCTTTCTCTGTCCCTGTCACTCCTTCTGCCTGCGCCAAATAGTGTAGCCTAAATGAATATTGTCAAGTCCTCACTGAGCCTGATTCCCTATTGCAGAATTATTTTTAGTCAATTTCAATTTCAATGTTTATGCAGTCAATATATTATATATTAAGAACATACATATCGAAAATTATTTTGTCAAACAAAGGCTTTGCAAGGTGAATATATTAAACAGTTATATACAAATACTGTATACATGTAGCAATACAATTAGCAAAAATTTACTTAAACATTATGTAGTTGTATCTAAGTACACATTAATTTAAGAAAAAAAAATGTAAGAACTTAGCATAAATTCCTTATCAATCCAGACAAGTGATTGCGTATTACGTAAAAAGTTTCACTTTCTAGTAAAGTCTTCAGAAGTTCAGTGTTTATAATCTCGTTTTGTCTGCATTGAGTCTAATAGGATTTTTTCTTATTTTTTTTCATTAGTGTGTCTCACATCTTTAAATATTTTTTTCCCCATAGGTTTCAAAGAAGTGTTCTAGTTTGAGCCCATCCAATGAAACACATCATGTGATTGTGGGAGACATGCACAATCTCAACCTGACAAAATCCATAGTGGAGGTGAGGCCTCACAAAGGCGAAATGCTAAACATGGGATTCTGTAGTGGTTAACGAGAGTCTGATGAAACATTCATAATATCATAAGAGCTAAACACATGTAGGCCTATTGCGTACTATTTCTGCTGCTTCCAGAGGTTTGAACAGGATTTTAACTGGGCATTCTAGGCGTGGACATTTCTCTTATGTTTTAGATTATGAGATAGTTGTTTAATTTGTGAGAACGTGACAGGAGCATTCTAGTCTCAAATCCTCAATTCTTTCATTCCTAGAAAATTGTATGTCAGAAATGGGGCTGACATTTTAGTTCCTGAGAGAGTCCAGTGGAAATGTGGTTTAAACTTGTTGAAGCAGAGTAATGTTGGAAGGTGGCATGACTCTCCCCGTCTCCCTTCCCCAGAGAGCTGTGGCTGCGATGGGAGGCATGGACGTGCTCGTGCTGAACCACATCCTGCCGCACCCGATACAGCCCTTCAAGGGAGATAAGCACGACCTTGACCTGCTTCTCAAACTATTGAACGTAAACTTCAGGTGATCAAACTTTAGTTGTTGTTTTTCAATTGTCCATTGTTGTTTAAGTCTAACAACTTGAAATAGCGGTTTCTACTTCATTGAAGTAAGTGAAGTATGGAGGCGACCATGCATTTGGTAAAACTGACTTTATGTTTTTGAGAGGACTTTGAAACTCAAAAGTGCCAGATGGGTTAGTTGGTAGTGCTCTTGTCTGTCAAACAGAAGGGGAAGGCTTGAATCTCAGCTGTAGTTCAGTTTTGGATACAAGATATATATAGGGTACATAGATCAGGGATTAGTGTACAGCCAATCAAGGAGCAGCATTTCTAATGAGACAGAAAGTATTCCATCCACATGCACGTTATAGAGTCATACAATATGAAATCCTACAAAATGGTTTCTCTCTCTACAGTACAATATGTCAATCTTGACTCAATGAGAAATGGCAAACTGGGCTCAGCAGTGCACAACTAGTGTCAATCTATAGACGTAAGGGGAAAATTCTAAATAATATTCAATGGTTATCAATGAGAAATCATAAAAATATGTTAATAAAAGAATATCAACAATTTATTATGTATTTTATTATTTGCATGATCAATTAGAAATCGCAATATAATTGTTAATCCATGATTATCAACGAAAAATCAGCATAATTTATTATTATCTAAGTAGCCTATGTATACCATGTTTTCCCTTCACTATAGATATCATCAAAAACTCAGCATATTATCTAAGTAGCCTATGTATACCATGTTTTTCCCTTCACTATAGATATCAACAAAAACTCAGCATATTATCTAAGTAGCCTATGTATACCATGTTTTTCCCTTCACTATAGATACCAACAAAAACTCAGCATATTAGATAAGTACAAGTAGCCTATGTATACCATGTTTTCCCTTCACTATAGATATCAACAAAAACTAAGAATCTAAGTAGCCTATGTATACCATGTTTTTCCCTTCACTATAGATAGCAACAAAAACTAAGAATCTAAGTAGCCTATGTATACCATGTTTTCCCTTCACTATAGATATCAACAAAAACTCAGCATATTAGATAAGTACAAGTAGCCTATGTATACCATGTTTTTCCCTTCACTATAGATATCATCAAAAACTCAGCATATTATCTAAGTAGCCTATGTATACCATGTTTTCCCTTCACTATAGATATCAACAAAAACTCAGCATATTATCTAAGTAGCCTATGTATACCATGTTTTCCCTTCACTATAGATATCAACAAAAACTAAGAATCTAAGTAGCCTATGTATACCATGTTTTTCCCTTCACTATAGATATCAACAAAAACTAAGAATCTAAGTAGCCTATGTATACCATGTTTTTTCCCTTCACTATAGATACCAACAAAAACTCAGCATATTATCTAAGTACAAGTAGCCTATGTATACCATGTTTTCCCTTCACTATAGATCATATGTCCACCTGGCTTCACATGCCTTGCCGCACCTCTCGAAGTCCAAGGGCAGAATCGTTGTGATCAACAGTGCCGTAGGTATGGAAGCAATAGCTTTTATCCTGGTGCACCCTTGTTTGAAGGAGGGAAAAAAACATTAAAGAAAGAGATAACACTTAACCTTTTTTTAATTGATTGTGTAGCAATATTTGGAATACTTGCTTTCTACCGGTATTCAAAAAAATGGAAAAAAATTTTAAAAATAAAAAAGGCATAAAGAGTGTAATTGTCACATACATGTAGTAACGCTGTCTTTGTATGGAGTTCTTGAGGACACCTAAAGGAAGTAAAAGGTAATAAATTACTAGTTTTCATAATTAAAAGATTGTAATATGAATCGTATGGTACAATAGCTATGTATTATTGTGGTACTCGTGAGGGCATTATGTGTATGAAGATGGTTTGCGAAAAATACTTGGAGAAGCATACAGATATATACGTCTGCTTTATTGATTACGCCAAAGCATTCGATAGAATTCATCATACCAAATTGATAGAATGCCTAAAGGGCATCGGCATAGACGGCAAAGATATACGTATCATCAGAAACCTCTACTGGGAACAGACATCATGCATTAGAATTGGTGAGGAAGTAACAGATCAGACAAGTATACAAAGTGGCGTCAGACAAGGCTGCGTAATGTCCCCTAGCTTATTCAATCTATACACAGAAATCATCTTTCGAAACATCAATGAACTACCAGGTATGAACATCTCTGGGCAAAACATAAACAACATCAGATACGCAGACGATACAGCCCTAGTTGCAGAAACACCAGAACAACTACAGGCACTCTTGGACAAAGTGAACGAAGAGAGTGAGAAATGTGGACTCGCGATGAACGCTAAGAAGACAAAAGTAATGGTTATCAATCGCAAAGACATAACACCAAAGATCAATATCAACATTGGTAACACTGTGCTGGAACAGGTCAGCACATTCATTTACTTAGGTCAATTGATCAGTGATGACAATAGAGCAGATCAAGACATTAAACGCAGAATCGTAATTGCCAAAACCAGTTTCAACAGCCTACTGAATACTTTTACATCAAGTTCCATCAGCATGAAGACAAAGCTTCAACTACTCAAAACGTTTGTCTGGTCCACCCTGTTATACGGGTCAGAGACATGGTCGATTAGTAAAGCACAAATGAACAAAATAGAAGCTTTTGAAATGTGTGCATTTAGGAGAATAGGGAAGATATCATGGCGACAAAAATTGACCAACTACGAAGTGTTACAAAAATTGAACATAAGAAGAGAAATAGGGCAGTGTATTAGAGATAGGAAGCTGCAATATTATGGACACCTCATGCGTCACGAAAGTGTGATAAGAGATCTCTATAACGGCGAAGTGGAGGGCAGCAGAGGCCGGGGACGCCCCAGAACGAAATGGAATGAGAACATCGCAGAATGGGCGTGCTACTCGCTGGTGCAGTGCCAGCGACTTGCGCAGGACAGATGTCAATGGAGGGCCATTGCAGCCAACCTTCGCAAGGAGACGGCACCCGGATGAGGATGATGATGATTCGAATAACAAAATAAATTGCAAATACAAAGTTCACTTATATATACATGCCAATTTCTCAAAAGAAGCTTACTTTTCTTTGCGATATAAAAATACACAGATGAAAAAATCACCCACTCACAAACACACACACACACACACAAACACACACACACACACACACACACACAGAACAGCCGCATTCATATATACACGAATAATGATTGTAAAGCATTCCTTACCACAACAATACCAAGCAACTCTTAGTGGATGTTTTATTCTTTTGTAATGCAGGCTTTCTGTTAAAAAGTTTTGTGTCACATATTTCTTTTACACTAAATACTTATTTACCAAGCTTTCATATGCATGGTTATTCAAAGAATCTACAATAATAACACAAGGGGAAAAAAAGTAGAAGCACCTTGGATTTGATTCAATTTCGATTCATAATTGCTAAAATTATGATTGTTAAACATAATGAATTCATTACCCTCATTTCCTACCTACCTACCAACCTACCTACTTGTTCTTACAAGGCTCTGTCCTTCCACTGCAGGATATAGCCTTTTACATCAGGTATCTATGTCTCATATTGTATTCCTTTCTGCTGAACAAAGTCATTGAGCCATCTCTTATCTGACTATCTATCATCTTTTCTATCTGGATAAAAACATAAAAAGCTATTGAAAGTATATATTTTTTGTGTAATAACGTCCTTCCAAACAATATTTTCCCTAATCAATGTTTGAATGCTAAGTTGTATCCCCTTTCCATCCTCAGGCAAAGTGAGCCACCCGTTCCTCTCGTCCTACAGCGCCACCAAGCACGCCCTCAGCGGCTTCTTCTCCTCTCTGCGGAGTCAGTTTGAGTACACAGGCCAAGAAATAGGGATCACCTCCTGCTTCCTCGGTTATTGTGTATAGGGATCACCTCCTGCTTCCTCGGTTATATTGGTAAGTTGTGTATAGGGATCACCTTCTGCTTCCTCGGTTATATCGGTAAGTTGTGTATAGGGATCACCTCCTGCTTCCTCGGTTATATTGGTAAGTTGTGTATAGGGATCACCTCCTGCTTCCTCGGTTATATTGGTAAGTTGTCTACAACTTTTAGTGCCAAGCTTTTTACAACAAATTTTGCTCCTGATTGACAAATTAGGGTTAGTGAAGAAAGTTTTTTTGTTTGTTTTTTAAAATATTGGTTTCACAAAAAGGCAAAATACTTTTGTTCCTTTAATGGATTGTGTATTATGTTGTTGTTTTTTGTTCGTGTGTTAGTAGCGCAAAACTACTACTGTTTTCTTGTAGAAAATTAAAGACCAGCCAGTGCATTTTAATTTTTCAATTTCACTATGAGATACACACCCATCAAACACACAAATCGATTTGCTACAGTCAAAAGGACATACACTGTATGTATCCCTAGAATGTGCTGCTGTTGTTGCTCGCTGTGGTTTAGCCAGACCCCGCATCAATCTGTCTCCCTGGTCCAGGTACAGACGCAGCCATCAAGGGCATTGAGCAGGCTGGCCAGACCAGGCTCCAGAGGTGGGTCAAACCCGCGTCCCCAGCACACACTGCGCAGGCGATTGCTCTAGCCGCCGCCGCCGGACATGACGAGCTGTACTACCCCTGGCTGGACGTCAGGCCCCTGGTTCTGCTGCACAGTGTGTGGCCCAAACTAGTGGACAGCATCATGAGGTTTGTCTCTTTGAGAGATTGACCAGCCGCTTGGACAGTATTTTAGATCTATAATTAATCCTTAGGGACAGACAATTACTTTAAAAAAAAACCATTCCAAATTACCAAAAAAGAAAAAAAATTTGGAGAAATATGTAACATCTTGAAACAACCTGCCCTATTTTTAAACAATAAAATATCAAAGTTGAGACAATTGACATTAATGTGTAGGCCGAAACCTACTCTAAGTCAAGTGTCGTCCTTCCTAATTAAGATAGAAAATTTGAAAGAAAAATAATCGCTGTTACAACTGGGCTGCAAAATGTTTTCTCTTTATCAGATCAATTTTGCAAAATCTTGGCACACACCATTGTCAGTGCTATAATGTTACAATGGCTTAACCTAATCTTCAATAACATCAATTTGATCTCGATCTAGAGCTGATTTTCTTCTGACTGTGTTCCATTTAACCTCAATCTGTGGACGGTTTGATTACCAGATAATTATTTCCTAAACATTGGCTAACCCCTAAGCATGACCTCTCAGGCTAACCCCAATTATAAGTTTTATGTGGTTTGTTTCCCTCTTTTTAATATTGGCATGTAAAAACAAATGAGATTTCATAACCTTTGTTTAACTGATTTCCTTGACAAAAATGTTATTTACATTTCATTACATTACAGTATTGCCAACTTAGGCGACAATTTTCCTTATGAAACTAGTTTTAAGAATAAAAAGATTGAGGGTATAATGCACATAGGCAAAAATCAGTCAAGTTTTATCTTCAGATAACTTACTTCGTAGACATACAATGTGATTCTTTTTTTTTAACTCTTGCTGAAAAACTGATTTATTTTGTATAGGGATCACCTCCTGCTTCCTCGGTTATATTGGTAAGTTGTGTATAGGGATCACCTTCTGCTTCCTCGGTTATATTGGTAAGTTGTCTACAACTTTTACTGCCAAGCCTTTTACAACAATTTTTGCTCCTGGTTGGCAAATTAGGGTTAGTGGAGAAAGTTTTTTTGTTTGTTTTTTTTTAAATATTGGTTTCACAAAAAGGCAAATTACTTTTGTTCCTTTAATGTATTGTGTATTATGTTGTTGTTTTTCGTTCCTGTGTTTGTAGCACAAAACTACTATTGTTTTCTTCTAGAAAAATTGAAGACCAGCCAGTGCATTTTAATTTTTCAATTTCACTTTGAGATACACACCCATCTAACACACAAATCGATTTGCTACAGTCACAAGGACATACACTGTATGTATCCCTATCATATGCTGCTGTTGTTGCTCGCTGTGATCTAGCCAGACCCCGCATCAAACTGTCTCCCTGGTCCAGGTACAGACGCAGCCATCAAGGGCATTGAGCAGGCTGGCCAGACCAGGCTCCAGAGGTGGGTCAAACCCGCGTCCCCAGCACACACTGCGCAGGCGATTGCTCTAGCCGCTGCCGCCGGACATTTTTTTTTTTTGGGGGGGGGGGGGGGGGGGTGTTGTTTAGTTGTTTGTTTTTTTGGTGAAGTTTATTTTGTTGGGTTTTTGTTGTTATTGATGTTTGTCAGTGGGTGTTGTTTTTTTAAGGTTTTGTACCTAAGTGGCGAATGGTTTAGTTTACAGAATTTTAAATTGTGTGTCTGGTCCATGCGGTACACATTGGCATCATTAATATTTTATTTGTTTTATTCAAACACACTTGATTTATAACAATGATTATGATTTTTTTTTTCTACAATTTTGATCCTGTTGCTGTTGTCCATCAACAGTTTACAGAAATAAATGTTGCAATAAGTTTTAATGTGATTTTAAAATCAGGAAATCCAAAAATTGCCTTATATATTGTCTGGCTATTTAATATTGCAATAGATGTTTTTATTGATATTACCCTTTTGGATAAATGTAAGTTTTTTGTAATCACTTATCTTTCTGCCACAAAATTGTTTTAATTCTTTATGATTTACCTCATTCACTTGTTGTGACAATCATCCATTCAGTATTACATGTATGATTTTGTAACTGCTTATAAATTTATAAAGTCTTAACTCTATAATTGTATTGTGTGTGCCCAGTATTTAGTATATATATATACATATATATCAAGCAACAGTGCCTCAAGTTTGTGAGTCGTGTTAACTGTGTGCCATAAGAAGTAATAGATTGAAAGAAGATAATCATAACAAAATAACACCATCGAAATTTTCAAGTGGTTCTATTTGTTGGACATAACTCTTATCTAGAAAAAATGAAATGATACTTAGCCGAGTCATAGTTCTTGTACTAATTAAATTTCTATCAATGTTCACAAGTCAGCTTGGTTGTCTCTTCATCATTTAAATGAACAAGGGCTATAAAGAACAATTTTTTCATGTTATTCCGTAATCCCTCAATAACAGTGAGCTGTCTTGAGATAAATACTCCTCAAGACACAATTTGTGATTAATTTTTATGATAAAAAATAAAAGATATCTTGATTCTTCCTGCACTTTTTGAGTAGATGATATATCTCTCAGAATGCATTTTTTATTATATCATTTTAAGTAAAAACGATGTTTCATTTGGTCACACAAATATAAGTATATTTATTATATTGTCGTAAATTAAATAGAATATAAAATAGTATGAAAGTCTCCATATATTTTTGCAATTCTCATACAAGAGGAAAACTGGACAGGTAGTTCTTTTAGTGGAGCTAAATTAAACCATTACAATTACGACATAATATGTTGCAAAATTCATAAATATTATTATTTCATCATTCAAAGTTCTTTTATGTAATCGGGGCTTATGATGAAGAGTTACTACCATGACTCTCTTCCAGTTATGATAATAATAAATCACAATTATGGTCAATAAGTAATAGATCTAAACTAATAAGTCCAATATATTATTTTTGTTATGCTACTGTAACGTTGATGTTCAATATCAGAAATTATAGATTTATTATTAATAAGTGTGAACGCACTAACTTATTTAACTGATTTTGAAGTGATTGGAAGTTGATGTATCAGTGAAGGAAAAAAAAAACAGTTTATGATTTTTGATACTTTTTTTATTATGTTACTACATGTATAAATTGTGTTTATTTTGAAACTAATTCATCAAGTCATTGAGTCAAAATATAAAAGAATATTTTGTTTTTCTTGACTGGTAGCACTAAGACTTTTTTGTTAGAGACATCTTTTTAGCTAATAATTATATGAATGGGTTACATGGTATAATTATTTTGAAAAAATTGGAATCCAATCGCCGTGCCAAGTAATTTCTGGATAAATTTCTGGAGCTTTAGCCTGCCGACACTCTGTCACACACTGCGCAGGCGATTGCTCTAGCCGCCGCCGCCGGACATGACGAGCTGTACTACCCCTGGCTGGACGTCAGGCCCCTGGTTCTGCTGCACAGTGTGTGGCCCAAACTAGTGGACAGCATCATGAGGTTTGTCTCTTTGAGAGATTGACAAGCC
>RQTK01000128.1:0-12484 GCA_003991915.1 Elysia chlorotica | reverse complement strand
CTCTCTCACTCTCTCTCTCTCTCTCTCTCTCTCTCTCTCTCTCTCTCTCTCTCTCTCTCTCTCTCTCTCTCTCTCTCTCTCCAAAGTATTTGGGGGAGAGAGTATCATAGCTGAAAATTCAACACTCCGTCTGTCATAGTGAAATATAATGTTTGTGTGTTGTTTAACGTCCATTGTCAGCATTATGTGTTTCATAAGTTTTGTGGATATGTCGCAAGACTGACGTATGACAATAGTACGTGCTGGGATACCATAGCTCCTGTCTCAGCCGATCACATATTGACACCGACCAAACCAATTATGGAGAAATCGAACAAACAAAAAAGGTTTAACAATCGTGGGTGATCAACGCTCTGTTACTTAGAATAGTGAAATAACGAGATGGCAAGTAACTAATCCTAATTCTAACACTGTGTTAACAGTTCTATTCATCGACGAAAATGCTTTCCGATGTTGAAAAGGGCATAGGGCTTGAGAAGCTTAATCTGTAAGCAAACGCTTACATGTGCCTAATTATTGTGTTGAACTATGTCGCATTCATAACATCCCACTACTTGTCACACATCAAACCAGCCAAACAACAGACACAGACAGTCCGGATCCCACTACTTGTCACACATCAAACCAGCCAAACAACAGACACAGACAGTCCGGATCCCACTACTTGTCACACATCAAACCAGCCAAACAACAGACACAGACAGTCCGGATCCCACTACTTGTCACACATCAAACCAGCCAAACAACAGACACAGACAGTCCGGATCCCACTACTTGTCACACATCAAACCAGCCAAACAACAGACACAGACAGTCCGGATCCCACTACTTGTCACACATCAAACCAGCCAAACAACAGACACAGACAGTCCGGATCCCACTACTTGTCACACATCAAACCAGCCAAACAACAGACACAGACAGTCCGGATCCCACTACTTGTCACACATCAAACCAGCCAAACAACAGACACAGACAGTCCGGATCCCACTACTTGTCACACATCAAACCAGCCAAACAACAGACACAGACAGTCCGGATCCCACTACTTGTCACACATCAAACCAGCCAAACAACAGACACAGACAGTCCGGATCCCACTACTTGTCACACATCAAACCAGCCAAACAACAGACACAGACAGTCCGGATCCCACTACTTGTCACACATCAAACCAGCCAAACAACAGACACAGACAGTCCGGATCCCACTACTTGTCACACATCAAACCAGCCAAACAACAGACACAGACAGTCCGGATCCCACTACTTGTCACACATCAAACCAGCCAAACAACAGACACAGACAGTCCGGATCCCACTACTTGTCACACATCAAACCAGCCAAACAACAGACACAGACAGTCCGGATCCCACTACTTGTCACACATCAAACCAGCCAAACAACAGACACAGACAGTCCGGATCCCACTACTTGTCACACATCAAACCAGCCAAACAACAGACACAGACAGTCCGGATCCCACTACTTGTCACACATCAAACCAGCCAAACAACAGACACAGACAGTCCGGATCCCACTACTTGTCACACATCAAACCAGCCAAACAACAGACACAGACAGTCCGGATCCCACTACTTGTCACACATCAAACCAGCCAAACAACAGACACAGACAGTCCGGATCCCACTACTTGTCACACATCAAACCAGCCAAACAACAGACACAGACAGTCCGGATCCCACTACTTGTCACACATCAAACCAGCCAAACAACAGACACAGACAGTCCGGATCCCACTACTTGTCACACATCAAACCAGCCAAACAACAGACACAGACAGTCCGGATCCCACTACTTGTCACACATCAAACCAGCCAAACAACAGACACAGACAGTCCGGATCCCACTACTTGTCACACATCAAACCAGCCAAACAACAGACACAGACAGTCCGGATCCCACTACTTGTCACACATCAAACCAGCCAAACAACAGACACAGACAGTCCGGATCCCACTACTTGTCACACATCAAACCAGCCAAACAACAGACACAGACAGTCCGGATCCCACTACTTGTCACACATCAAACCAGCCAAACAACAGACACAGACAGTCCGGATCCCACTACTTGTCACACATCAAACCAGCCAAACAACAGACACAGACAGTCCGGATCCCACTACTTGTCACACATCAAACCAGCCAAACAACAGACACAGACAGTCCGGATCCCACTACTTGTCACACATCAAACCAGCCAAACAACAGACACAGACAGTCCGGATCCCACTACTTGTCACACATCAAACCAGCCAAACAACAGACACAGACAGTCCGGATCCCACTACTTGTCACACATCAAACCAGCCAAACAACAGACACAGACAGTCCGGATCCCACTACTTGTCACACATCAAACCAGCCAAACAACAGACACAGACAGTCCGGATCCCACTACTTGTCACACATCAAACCAGCCAAACAACAGACACAGACAGTCCGGATCCCACTACTTGTCACACATCAAACCAGCCAAACAACAGACACAGACAGTCCGGATCCCACTACTTGTTACACATCAAACCAGCCAAACAACAGACACAGACAGTCCGGATCCCACTACTTGTCACACATCAAACCAGCCAAACAACAGACACAAACAGTCCGGATCCCACTACTTGTCACACATCAAACCAGCCAAACAACAGACACAGACAGTCCGGATCCCACTACTTGTCACACATCAAACCAGCCAAACAACAGACACAGACAGTCCAGATCCCACTACTTGTCACACATCAAACCAGCACTACTCAACAAGGTCCCCGCCGAGTACATCCGTTCTTTGAATGGACAAGACTCTCCGTGGCGGAACAAAAAGTCGATCCGTTGTTAGGTCTTTTTCTCTGTCTACCGACTTTTCAGCTTTGGTTGTGTTAATAGGCTACATGTTCAACGTTTGGAATTATTCAACATGTAAAGCATGTATCAGATATTGAAAAATTCAGTTCATTTAGGCTTTAAAAAAAACTCACCAGAACACTAGATTAATTTAATTTAATATTTAATTAACTTGCTGCCGTGGACTTTTTCAATGTCTGTTGGCGTCTGTTACGGGTGAACACGGGTTGCATTCATTAGGTGCGTGCTAACGGTAGTGAAACAGCTCCTCCGTCAAGTAGACGGAGCGGACTGGCGCGCATGACGGGTGCACTATGTGGGGTCATTAAAAAGATACTTCCCTGTTCCCCACACACCTAAGAGATCCAAAAAAAAGCTATTCCACATTAACCAATGTCGGCATGTCGTAGAGCAACAAATCTTAGATGCAATGGTAGGCCTATACTCCGGAGTATTCAGAACCAATACAAACACAGGCACCAGACCTTGCAACACCAACAATGTGTACACACCACTTCCACCATAACATTCAGATGCGCCACCAATCACAAAACATTATAAAATCAACCACACCCTCTCATACCTTACCACATGGACAGCATGTAACAATCAGTGCATAAGACAAACATTAGGTAATCGTTTAACAAACCATAGATCCACAATTAATAACGACCGAGATCAACGTGTTTCAAGGCACTTTAACATCTCCTGGAATTCATTTAACGATTTAATAACAGCACCAATCGGCACAATCTGTACCAGCGATCGATTTGACCTATTGAATTGAATAAATAAACATTTTGGATAAATAAGTTAGAGTTACACGAGACAACAAGACAGTTTGGGTGGTGGGAGGTCCAGACCATGAACGCGTTGCATTCTGTCTTGCGTCATCAATGTTCAAAATCGCATCGCATTTTTGCACGCTAGAATTTATTAGACCTATACAATATTTACAACCTATAAGTTTGTTTAATTTAATGTAAGGGGTGGGGTGCTTTAATTTCCCTTCCTTCTAAGCTTCTATTGCTTACTCATAAAGACACCCGCACCTATACAAGACAGCAACACAAAAAGGGTTCGTATTCAAACACAACACAAGGTGCAAGTTTTATCAAAGGAAAGATATAATAGTTTATTAAAGTAAAGAAACCTATAACATACACTATAAGAGAGTTGTTGCTTGTGTCCACTATAGAATAAATAATTCATAAAGCTGACTTTAAGTACTAACAGTTAGTGAATTCATCACTAACTGTTAGTACTTAAAGTCAGCTTTATGAATTTATTCTATAGTGGACACAAGCAACAACCCAGAATCTTACTCAAGCAATGTGAACAGCTTAAGACTAATAAAAGACTTCAACATATAATAGAACAACTACTAATCAAATAAAACTCAAAGTAAAATCAGACCACAAATCCGATTACTAATCGAAAGCGAAAAAGGAGGAACTCGAAAGTAATACAAAATACAAAACGTAATACCGGTGAAGAAAAAAATAAAACAACAACGCGAAAAAAAATGTAAAACAAAAAAACAATACCTAAAACCAATAGTAAAAACCCAACCAGACCAGCTATCTGTAACAAGAGTTAAATGGGTATTATAGTCATTGCATTATAGCAAGTAGTAAGAAAAGCATGATTAGACAATAATACATATACAAGGTAGTCTACATCTTCATAACATGAAACATGGCTCGTAGTAAAGCCTCTCGCTAAACGCTATGCCGAGACGCTGTGTATACAAACACGCGATGCAGATAAATCACTCATCAGTCCTGTGCATTCGCGGCTCTGGCCCTGTCTCGCGTTACAGTTCTTTCACTCGTTGACATATCAATATCAGAAAGATTTCAAGGTGGATAGGAATAGCAAGCAGCATCAGCATCAACAGACATAGCAGCATTAGTGTTAGGTAAGTATAAATTCTCTAAGTGACAGCAGTTAGTAGTAGTAGGTAGTAGTAGTAGTAGTAGTAGTAGTAGTAGTAGTAGTAGTAGTAGTAGTAGTAGTAGTAGTAGTAGTAGTAGTAGTAGTAGTAGTAGTAGTAGTAGTAGTAGTAGTAGTAGTAGTAGTAGTAGTAGTAGTAGTAGTAGTAGTAGTAGTAAGTAGTAAGAAAAGCATGATTAGACAAATAATAATTATATACAAGGTAGTCTACATCTTCATAACATGAAACAATCCACTTGGTCTTTTACAACCTCCCTAATACTAATAATCAACCAACAACACGTAAACCAACCTTTTCAAGTGGCTACTCTCAATCTTGACTATCTCAATGTTCTCCAGGGGCCCCAACTGAGTATGCATCATGCATGACTCTTCGTTCACTTAGTACTCAGTAATACAATACATCACACAATACATCTATAACCATCTTACTCTACTATAGCCAATGAACTTGCCTTTCACATGATCAATGTTATGAAAATGTTAACCAATGGAAACGCCCGACACAACTAAAAGAAAACCCAACGTATTCACCGGCAACCACTCCACAGGTTATTAGGCAGAACTGTGTAGATCTAGAGACTAGACAGCTAGATCAGAATCTATCTACATAACCACACTGCAGTTTTGAGCCCTTCCTCCTTTTACACACACAATATTTAGAGCTAGATCTAGATCTAGAATCTAGTTTAATATAAATCATTATGGCAGAATATAAAGTTTATGTTACTCGTAACATACCGACACCTGGACTTGACTTGCTAGCACAGCATTTTGAGATAACTTCATATGAATGCGATGATGCCATTCCGCATACAACTTTGGTTGAGGCATTGAAAGAAAAGCCATATGATGCCTTGTATTGTATGCTCACGGATACCATTGACGCTGAAGTTTTGGATGCTGCAGGTAAGGCCGTAACAGGAACTAGATCTATGTCGTGTGTGTCACTAAGTATTAGATTCTCACAACGATTTACAAACGCCCTTCACCTCGTACGAAAGGGCTAGCGCTAAGTCTGTTAGGGTTTAGATTAAGCAAGCTTGATTCGTGTTTGTTTTTAACCAGATTCGAATTGAGCCCTGATTTAAATTAGATCTATATTATATTAGGTTGTAGATATAATGTACGACAGGGTCGAAGAAAAGATTGGTAATGCAATGTATACATAAAACGGCCTTGACCTTGATTTCACACTGTGAGTTCACTGAAGGTCACGTTGTCTGTATTTTGGGCCTGGCTCTTGCAGGGGGTCACCAAGGACGCCCTTGTCCTCAATGATTCCTATACACCTAGTCATAACACCAATCTAAGTTCAAACTGCACTGCATTCCTGATATTGTTATAGACATTCAGATTAACTGTATAACATTTTAAAAGGAAATCTCGAAAGAGAGCACCAACATTCATCTAAGTGCTATAACAACAACAATTGAGTAGGCCTACGTACCCCAACAATCTTACTTCTCAAAGTCCACTGAAAATTCACGGATGGGCGTTTTCTAAAATAAAGAGTTTTCACACAAACACAACCAACCGCTGCTTCTATTACCTTGGATTTAGCAATAGGGCCTATTGTATAGGCTGATTGTCCTTGCCTCACTTTTTGCCAGGCTACTATATATATATATCTAGATGGTTTTGGCAAACCAACTGCCAAGATCTGCAACAGTCTACACCAGGAAGACGCACACATCATTTTAATAAGATGTTGGTCTGTTTTGCCTGTAAGACGTCCATGCAGATACAACAGGAAAGGGGGGATAGATTGCAAACGGGAAGAACTTTATTTGCCGACTCCAAAGAGTGAGAAAATATGGATTTGAACAAGTATGCCAATCTAAGGGAAAAGGAGATATATAATAGCAGATGTTGACATAAGGAAGTGGCTATTTTTTCGGTAGCCGCACAAATAGCCAAAAGGCCCTTCGTTTAAAAGAATGTTTAAATTTCTTTAGAACAGTTTTATTATTGCCTTAAGTGTGTCTCAGGTCTGAAGAATAACATCTGCGATTTTACATGCTGCTTGGCAGAGAAAGATTTCTGCCTCAACGGATTCCACAAAACTGACACCAACCCAACCTGTATAAGTTTGCCTGATTTTTGGGTTGAACCTTGGTCTGTCCGATTATAAGCTCAGTGCTGTGCCAGCTGGCCACCAAAACTGGGTTTAAAAACTAACTTGTTTGAGACAAGAACTACAAAAAGAAAAGTTTGAATGAAGGTTATTTTTTTTATTTTTTTAGTTATTAGTTCTTGAGAGATTCTAAGTAAAAACTATGCAAAGTCATATCTTTGGTATTCACTATGTTTCCCAAAGTGTAATACTTGAAACAAGGTTGCTTAACTGTTAACATTTCCAGAATTGGACTGTGACATGAGTAACAAAGATGTTTCTGTTTCACAGAACTATTTTAGTTTTTACTTTGTGGGGTACACTTTTGATTTGTTTTTCTGTAAAGTGTCATCCAGTCTTGGGGACAGCCTTAAACAAATGTTCAGCTAGAGAAAAGTATCACAGCAACTTAGATGTGGTTCATAAGAAGAATGCTTAGAGTCTCATGGACAAGAAAAAGATGAATAAAAGTGTCTAAGAGAAGCAGACTAGGGTTACATTTCCTACATAAAATCACCACACAACAAGCAAAGTTTGTGGGCTATTCACAGAGCACATTTTAGAGCACATTATTACATTTGGAAAAATTAACGGAAAGAGAGGCAGACACTGAGACAGAGAGAAAAGATATTGGACAGGCTGGTAAAATCAAAGGCATAGACCTGGGCCTGCATGCAACTCTACATTACCTTAGTAAGTTCTGTTGTAAGGATCTCTCAGTGCGCTAAGTTTGATGCAAAGGGTGCCTCCACTTACTAAGTTTGTCTGAATAGCTAAGTTAGAAAAATCCTGTCGTACAGCCGTTAAGACAATAACATAGCCAATCAGCGCCTTGCTTAATCTTATAGCCCCTCTCGCCATAGAAACAACAAACTCACCTATCGACTCGATTTGTAAAATACGTCTAATAAAACAAAGAAGCCAAAAGTTTACAAACAACAAGCTTTTTTGGTCATTTTTAGTCTCTCCTAAACTTATTTGATGCATTAACCATTTCAGAATAGTGTTTTTTTTTATAATTCTAGTAGAGTTGATTCGCGTTTTCTACTGCCACAAACTCGAGTCTAGATCTACATCTGTGTGTGTGTGTGTGTGTGTGTGCGTGTGTGTGCTCTATACCTAATCACCCTTTATAAATCGTAATATTTTGTATCAATTTTTATTATTGTTAGTAAATTGCACTAGCACAAAAGAATTGACATTATCCACATACAACTATAGCTTAGTTATGGGTGCACAACGACTAATTTGGGCGTGTTTCACACAAAATATGGTTACGAATAAAAAAAAACTGTTAAAATAATTAGAACTGTCTCTCCTGTTCTCCTTAATGCCACAGTTTTGAAATGCGATGCTATGCAAACACAAATGATTTACAGAAAGCCAGTAATAAAAATATTTATATTTATAATTTAGCAGAAAGTTTGTTTTTTACACATTCAGCAATAGACTTTCTGTTCAGGCGCTGTGCATTTAAAACGAATGTGTTCAGAAGTCAAAAGATTTACATACATAAAAGCCAGTAGTCATAACTTAAGAAACTTCGGCTCATTGGTAGGTGGAGTCCTCAAACCAATCAAATGGCTGGAAAGTTCACAGAAGCGAATCGGAATCTAGCTGATTTAAGATATAATTATCGGACAATCTAAACCGGACTACACTTTTCAAAAACATAAATCAAAATAAAATCTCGACTCTTGCTACATTGTGTATAGATCTGCAAAATGCAGTTCTGCTTCTCTCATGGGCTTCGGGGATATAATTATTACAGATGAGTTTTGTTTTTTAGATCATTCTTCTGTGGGATCTTTTTCTCTGAAGTTTAAAACTAGAAACAACCGAAAACGCTTACATTATTGTTTGAGAGGGAAACAAATTTGAGCGTTATTTTCTGTATGTAGTTGAAGATATGAAAACAACAAAAAATGCCAATTATATCTTAAATCAGCTAGATTCCGATTCGCTTCTGTGAACTTTCCAGCCATTTGATTGGTTTGAGGACTCCACCTACCAATGAGCCGAAGTTTCTTAAGTTATGACTACTGGCTTTTATGTATGTAAATCTTTTGACTTCTGAACACATTCGTTTTAAATGCACAGCGCCTGAACAGAAAGTCTATTGCTGAATGTGTAAAAAACAAACTTTCTGCTAAATTATAAATATAAATATATAATAATAATAATAATAATAATGGGCAAGAGAAGATAACAAAAAACAACGAAAAATAATGAGGAAAGAGGAAGAAAAGTAAATAACGGGGGAAAAATAGGATGATAGTGAGGAAAAGAAGGGGGAACACAGGAGATGAGTAAGTGGAGGAAAAACAGAAAAAGAGAATAAAAAATGATAAAAGAAAAAGTGAACAGGAAGCAAATGAGCGACATACGTGATGGAGCAACAATATTAGGCCCTACATGTGTTTTACAGAAGAAAAGGTAATAAATGGAGAAAGAGGAACAAAACAAACACAACACAAGAAAAGTACTGATGAATTGAAAAAGAAAAAAACGATATTACACTCACAGTAACAAGATACTGTATTGACACTTAAAACAATAAAAGAAAACGAAAAGTAACATTAATAAACTGTATTTCTTGGGTTTCAAAAGCTCAAATACATTGAATAATTGACAGAGGAGACCAAAGCAATAATTTTGTAAAGCGTTCTTCGAGCCTTTTGTCAGACAACCAATTTTAGGAGAGAAAAAATAACAACCACATTCTTTATTGCATGATTTTAATTTTTAAAGTAAATTTATGATCCACTACATGGCATGATATTAAAGTAACTTATCTATGTTAAATACTACAGATCAAAAATACCAAACTTTAGCCGATTGACAACTAAGTTTACCATTAAATGTTGCTTTTCATAATTTTCCAATAGGTGAACACTGCCACTGTCACTGTTTTTACATGTATCCTGACATGGGTGTTTGAAAAAAAAAATGTCTGGTAAACAAAGTCTAAAGCAAAAGCAAACATCAATTTGAGGCTATCACTGACTGTTAAAACATTGCAACTTGCAAGTAGATCAATATGAAAAAAAAATGACGTCTGCACTGGTAAATTATATTAAAAAAAAAAAATAAGCCTAGATACTAAATTCAGGATGTTAATACAGAAATCGAAGACATTTTCCTTTTTCGTGCAGAAAAACAAAACACCTTTTCAAGACAATTCAATATAATAATAATAATAATAATAATAATAATAATAATAATAATAATAATAATAATTTTAAAAGCCTAAAATAATAAAAGCCTTTGGAGCAAATAGCCCTCACCAGAAAGACAAGCTTACTAACCTTTTGTGCTTCTAATTTATTTTTTCTCATAGTAATTGTTCTTTTCAGTTGGTCTCAAAATATTTGGAACTCAAACACGTAATAAAATAAAGTAACCAAATATAGTAACTTTCATCACATATATACAACGGTGAACCAGTTACATTGTCGCTCTACACGAATCAGAGAAAGCTGTGCAAGCGGGGCAAGAAAGGTGGTGTTCGAGTGTACTACAGGCGAAAAGCCCTCAAACCGCCCCTCCCCGCGATAATGACTGGTATCGCAGGTCTGGATGAGTTGAGTACAAACACACGGTTTCTATCTGAATATCGAGAAGCTGGTCTTATTTGTATTACTGAAACCTGGTTCACTGAGAACTGCCCAGATTCAGGCATAAACATCGACGGTTTCAGTGTGTACCGCTCAGATCGGACGGCTGAGTCCGGTAAGACCAGAGGCGGTGGTGTGTGCGCCTACATAAACAACAAATGGTGCAACAACAACAACACTCATGTCACTGAAAGAACCTGCACACAAGATATGGAGGTTTTGTCTCTTAGTCTACGCCCTTACTACTTGCCTCGGGAATTTCCCAAAGTAAACCTGAATGTAGTTTACGCACCCCCACAGGCCAACGCCAAACGCGCTGAGGACTACTTATCCAACCTGATCCATGAACAGCAGAATAAGTCACCTGACAGCGCCATTCTTATCACTGGTGATTTCAACCACTCAACCCTCGAGTCATCTTTACCAACTTTTTTACCAATACGTGAAATGCTCCACAAGAAAAGAGAAGATTTTAGATTTGTGTTATGGCAACGTAGCAGAAGGCTACCTTAGGTGACTCTGACCACTCAATGGTTCACCTCTTACCAAGTTACAGAACGGTCCTGAAGACAAACAAACCGGTTAAGAATTCTATTACAAAGACAGATGACAACATCGAGGAGCTCCGAGGGTGTTTTGCATGCTCGGATTGGACTGTCTTTAAAAATACATGCGGATCTTTAACTGAACTAAATGATCATATAACAGCATACATAAAATTTTGTGCAAAATCATTAATTTGTTATCCAAATAATAAACATTGGATAAAGAAGGATTTAAAAGATACCATAGCCAAGAAAATTTTCATTCCATGTCGATAAGAAAATAATGTGTCTATTTTACAAATCAGTCACTGAGAGTGTGATCTGTTTAGCTCTTGTCTGTTGGGGAGGAAATGCAAATGCATCAATAATATGTAAACTGGACAAAATAATTTCCAAATGTAGTAAAGTTGTAATGTAAACCCATAGAATATTTCCCCTATGTAGATATAGTATATTTATGTAAATATCAAATTAAGATTGTTTCGATTTCAAAAGATGAAAACCAACCTCGTTATAGCCAGTTAAGTTTTTCTGAGCTCTAGAGGAGGCCAAGAGCCTTACAATGTAGACTTGAAAGGTACAAAAATTTGTTTCTGCCTAGAACACTTAAACTTTTGTAAAAAAACGTAATACGATTTTCAATTTCAGATCAAGTTGCTATGCAAGCTACTATTATTATTTAAATAATTATAATGTTAATAATTATTATTATGACTATTGTTATTATTATTATCATCATCATCATCATTATTATTGATGCTGTTATGAGTATTGATATTTGTAATAACTCATTTCATAACTGTCTATAATGTTTTGTTTTGCTGAATATACGGGTCATCAATGTGCCTTTAAAGGACAAATGAGTGTATATGATCATAACATAACTTATGTTCCTTTGGCCAGGTTGCCAACACTCCTGGAGTATCCACAGACAGTGTGGCTGAGCTAACTGTGGCTTTGTTGCTGATGACTGCACGCAGGCTTGCTGAAGGTTGTATTTTTGTTCCTGTAAACCTTAATCAACAAAGTCGGATTCTTTTTATTTCTAAGTTGCATTTTGTGATACAAAGGGGGAGGGAGGGGGAAATTATTTGCAGGTTTGGGCCAGGAAAATAATGTAATTAGTTGCTGTGTGTTATAGCATCCCTTATCAATTCCTATCTTTTTCTTTATGCTTTTTCTAAGTGTAATATCTTAATTAAAGAATTTGAAGCTTTTCAAGTTAAACTGTGGGGTTATGATGTTCATTAAACACATTGCTTGACCATGGAGATAAGTACTTTTAAAATGCATACTTACATTCAAGTCCTGGCAGTTTGAATCTGGCTAGTAATATGATTTTTTTTTTTTTTTTGGGTGTACCCTGTTTCTCAGTTTTCTTTC
>RQTK01000127.1:751903-754856 GCA_003991915.1 Elysia chlorotica | reverse complement strand
GGGGCACCCCCCCCCCCCCCCCCCCCCCCCCCCTTAAAACATCCCCCAGGGGTGGGCGTGATAACTTTTGAGTTGTAGAGAAAGACTGATCTGATTGTATTACTACAGTTGTAGGTGAACTGGCTCAAAGTGTGTGTGTGTGTGTGTGTGTGTGTGTGTTATGTGGGAGGGTGACTCTAATTGTGCTTATCTAGTTGGGGGCGGGAGGAGCTGGGCTTCACTACTTGTCTAGGATGTCTGATTATGTTTGTAAAGGAGGAGGATAAAATTGAGTGTGTGTGTGTGTGTGTGTGTGTGTGAATGTAGGTGATTGGGTTGGGAATGATTTAATACTGTTTTGCCTCTTTTGACAGCTAAATCATCAAAGCTCTCTTGTTCTCCAAGATGCGGATTTTGGATAAATCAGAAGTGCTTTTTGACATCTATGATAGATGAGGAAAAAATGACGGAATAATCAATGACTCCTTAGTAAACAATAGAGGTTTCTGTGATAAGATGGGAGTAACAAAGAGAAAGAGAGATTTTACTTTTTTTTATTCGTTTTGACTCTTTGTTTGTTGACCTCTCAATAATCTAATGAAGGTTACATTATTATAATTTATTTTAATTCTGTTAATGGTGTTCATAAAGCTTTATTTTGTACTGGTATCTTATAACTTCCTTTCGTTGTTGATGGGATATATTGACCTTTGTACTAGAAACAATTTTTTTCAGGTATTTTGCATAGTGTGTTTATCCCTAAAACCATCTGATTCGTGTAACAGCAACTTTTAGATTTCCTAAAGAAAATTTAGACAAAGACTAACATTGTATATCTTTCATTATTTTATTATCTTTCTCTCCCCCCTCCCTTTCTCTCTCTCTCTCTCTCTCTCTCTCTCTCTCTCTCTCTCCTGTATCATTCCCTCACGTAAACCCTTTTCTGATTTGTCCACATATACATGAAATCCTTCAAAGTATTTCTGTTTTAATTTGGCACTTGGTATATTGCTTACTTATGCATACTAACCTTCTCTTTTAGTTCAGATCTCTCACTTCTTTCTTTTTTTTCTCAATCTTTGCGCCCCTCCCCACGACCCGTCTCTTTCTCCCTCTATCTCTTTTTCTCACGTCACTTCTCTGTCTATCTCTTGTTCTAAGCCTCAACTTGCACGCCAATTACCATCGTGTACATTTGAATGATCTAACGCCTCTATTCCATCTTTTTCTGAGAGTAAAATGTGATAGATCTTAATTTTAGATTGTGCCAAAAATCTGTAAACAAATCGTAATTTTTTGTTGCAGCTTAGTCAAAATAATGTTCCCACAAAAAAGGACATACTTTATCACACATGATCCACTATTTATCCCGCCTTCTTATAACTCAAGGTCTGTCTACCTGTCTGTCGATCTTACTGTCTGACTTGTTGTTGCTGCTGTTGTTGTTGTTGTGGCTGTTGTTGTTATTGTTGCAGTTCTTCTTCTTCTTCTTCTTCTTCTTCTTCTTCTTCTTCTTCTTCTTCTTCTTCTTCTTCTTCTTCTTCTTCTTCTTCTTCTTCTTTTACCATCAGAACCTCACCACAACGTTATGCAAAATGCAAAACGCAAAAGAAATTGCTTGTCAAATTCTGGTTTGTGATCTGATTTTTATGAAATCTCAAAATGGTTTCCGTGATTGCCTCTTCCAAATTTTGATGGACGCCTAAAAGCAAGGGCAGCAACTCTCATTAAAAAGAAATTAAAAGGTTGAACCAAAATGACGGAATAAGCTTGATCAGCACCGTTTACCTAAATAAAAAAAGCGGATATATTTTAAACAAGGGTGTCAAACAAATTTCTCTTGTTTGAAAGAAATTAAGGAAGGATATAACGAACTAAAACGTTGATACTTTTGTTTCTATATTTTACATGTCCAAAGACATTATTTCATTAAAAAAAAATTTAACAAACAAAAACAAAAAACAAAAACACGACCTTAATAAATATCCCCCCCCCAAAAAAAAAAAAAAAAAAAAAAAAATCAAGCCACACACACATGCTACGTTACGCCGATGATGAGAATATTAAAAGTAAAGAAAATACGTTAAAGAGTGATGGCAAAATTATGTGAGTGGGTGGTTTGAAGAGGCAGCAACTGGGGGAAGAAAGTGAGAGGTGTCGGTATGAATACGCATCACCTGTCTTTGTATTGAAAGTATCGATATCAATATTCGTAATATAATTTTCATCCTCCAACGTTTATTTATTTCCAACCCTCATCCTCCTCTTACCACAATTACTCTTATTGCTACTACTATTCTACTGCCATTACTACTACCACCACTAACTACTTCAGCAGGAGCAGGATGTATGATGTGAGATACCGAGCATAATTCGGATGGTCCATACTAAAGAATAAAGGGCACATTTTCTCAAGAGTGATTATGTGGAGATTCAGGTCATTTGTTTTGGTTGCTCTTAGACAGTGAAGAATTGTCCATACAAAATCGCAATACTGGATCCAAAACTGTGCTGTTTTACCCAGTTTTCCTTGACGGACATCTTCTTTGAATTTAAAGAACTCTTCAGCAAGCTCTTGTACAGCAGTCTCTGGATATAGGTCTTGGTCTTCAGAAAGGATATTCCTCACTTCCTTTTTTGCATTTTCCAGCAGTTTACTCACATCAACAGAATGCATAAAGGAAGTAAAAAGGAGACGTTCTAATGCTTCAAGGACAGTTTTGTGAACTCTGATGGATCTGTTATAATGTTTTCCTTTGATAACGCCATCAACTGAGCCAGTTGCACACACTTTTGAGTCAACAAGTATCTCTTCCAAACCACTGCAAGAAAATCTATTGATACAATGTCTCCTAAAACAAGACAGAAAAGAAATGGGTCCGCAGGTCTAATAATCTATAAATTAAGATTGCAAGTCCAGATGCTGCCTCAGGCCCACAATGCGTAGAGCTATATCTAGTAGAGTGTCCTAACC
>RQTK01000127.1:644403-749403 GCA_003991915.1 Elysia chlorotica | reverse complement strand
AAAAAAAATTAAATGAAATTCCGAGCTGAAACTAGACCCGTTCCATTTTCCAAATCAAACGAAAAGCTGAAGAATATCAATATAGAAAGCAGGCATCTGTTTACATCTTCTAATAAAACATGAATCCTTCAACAGCCCGTCTCTTTCTTTTCTAGAGCTTTTGTTTACTGAGGGCAAAGGCAGAGCGAAACTCAGCAAAATTGAAGCCGCGAGCAAAATGGCGTAACTCGATATTTTTACTGAGGGCAAAGGCAGAGCGAAACTCAGCAAAATTGAATCCACAAAGCGTCAAGCAGAGAGCAAAATGGCGTAACTCGATATTTTGCTAATAATTATGACACTAGACGTAGGGGATTGTCTTGAGTTAATGTTTTGGGTGTTAATGATTAATTCTGCATAGATTTAGGACATTGTGACGAATCAATGGTGTTAATCTATAAAACAACTTTGGTACTCTCTGGTTTAATTGTTATCAGATTATCAAAACATCCTAAAATAAAAAAGACAGATTTACAGATAAACAGTAACAAATGACCAAAATAAAACTCATGTTTAGATAGCTTCATTAAAATGTTATATATTTTTTGCAATTCAGTGCATACATTATTATATTGTTATTTTATAATACTGTTTTAAAAGAACACTTGTTTACGATAGTGTACATAGCCATAGTGTACAAAAATGTCATTCAAGGTGTTAATGATCAATTCTGTATTTATATAAGATTTAGAACATGGTGACGAATGAATGTTATTAATCTACACAAGAAACATTGAAACTTTTTGGTTCAATTGTTATCATCTTATTAATGCATTCTAAAAATAAGAGATAATTACGGATGAAAAACAACAAATTACAAAATAAAACTGATGACAGATGTTTAGATACCTTCATTAAAATGTTATATATTTTTCCAATACAGTGCATACAATTATATTATTATTTTATAATACTGTTTTCAAAGAACACTTGTTTACCAAGGACAATTTCAGGCTCTATTCAGCCATAGTGTAAGAAAAGTTCAAGGTGTTAATGATTCATTCTGTATTTATATAAGATTTAGAACATGGTGACGAAAGAATGTTATTAATCTATACAAGAAACATTGACATTTTTTGGTTCAATTGTTATCATCTTATTAAAGCATTCTAAAAATAAGAGAGAATTGCGGATGAAAAACAACAAATTACAAAATAACTGTTAATATATTTTTTTCAATACATGTTATATTATTTATGTAATCATCATTTTATAAAAATGTTTTCAAAGAACACTAAGTCCTGTATACTAAGGACAATTTCAGGCGCTATTCAACCATATGTATGGAAAAATGTATAAGGCGTCTGTCTTGGGACATGTCCATATTAAAGCATAGCGTCTGACGTCAAACGTTATTAAGAAACCAGTCGACCAATCAACTTTCTTTGCTGAGATGCTTGTCAACTTCCTGAGCTCCTTGACATAAGAAACCTTGCGATAACAAGCCCTTAGCCAAAACGAGGACGATAGGTAAGGATATCTGCACCGACGTCCAATCATAGCCCTGCCATAGACTTAGGGAACCAATCAGTGATCGGAAATCCACATGCCCTAAGGAGCGTGCTTACGTCATCAGTTGTACAGAACTCGCCTGCGCAAGCGCTGTGACCCAAATATAATTCTATTTGACTGTGCGAACAATAGTCTCGCCATTAAAAAGATTAAGGAATCGTGGGAGACGAAAAAATATATAAAAATATTTAACTTCCCGCTTGAGATATGCCCTATTTTAGCAAAGCATTACATTTTGGCAGTATGGGATTAGAGAAATCCGCATTTACTATGGTTGTTACTATGACATATCTCAAGTAGCTCTATTTTTTCATATTGAATTAATGGTTACATTCCGATTAGCTCCCCCTGCCAGTTACTTCATTTGGCGATCACACTTACAGAAGTGACATGACGTCACAGCAACATCCCTGGACATCCTCGCCAATTCCCTGGTCCAATTTACCTGTCAGTCAAGTAGGAAGAAATCAAACACCTCTGCCTCCAGTCGGGCCTCTGCTCCGTGGAAGAAGTGGACATTTGCATATTTCTCCAAGCGAGATATGTTCAATTCTTGCACCGAAATGATGCGTTGTTGGCCATTCAGGAAATTCCGATATGAGTTGCTTGCTGTCTGGGTTGATTTGTCATGGATCCTATTTGGTGCGGTACCGTGTGGTATTAGTGAGGTATTGGTGTGATATTAAAACAGTAGTATACACTATTGTGCTACCGCAGTATTTTGCGGTAATGTGTGAAAGTATGCGTATTTCATAACAGAACTGCGCGCCATGGAGTGTATTGTAGATTATTGTGTGATGTTTGGGTGCTGTTTTATGCTCTGTAATGCAACAGTGTTTTGTATTGGGACATAATCCGTTTTATGATGCAACATTGTGCGTTTTGTGTGATATTCTGAGGTAACATTGCGTGATTCTGTATGGTTGTAAGGGTGGGGGGCGGAGAGGTTACAGCAGAACTTTAATATCAGCCAGCACAGTACACAGACTAAACAACCAGTACAAGTCACAACGAGAAGGTGCAGTGTGCTCAACAACGAAGATTTCTATAACCAAACACGATACTCGTTTTTTGAAAGCTTTTTGTGTATCGAAGTAGAATCTCTATTTACATGTAATAACCATAGCTTTTGAAGTAACGCTTCATGTTTCAACTGATGCAGTTGGAATGTGGAATCTCCAAGCTTAGAGCTACGGAGCGTAGTTGGAAATCATGAATTCTGCTGTAGGTTTTAGTACGTTCATTAAATAAGAGGTGTGAGCAGAGCTAATCGGTGCAGCTTATTCTTGTCTTTAAAAGATAACTCAAAGTATCAAACAGATAATATTTTTTAGCTTTACTACAAAATGTGACTTTTAAACGTACACCTTCCAACGAAGCGGAAATATTTTGTGAAATCTCATTCTCAATACAATAAAAAAAATGTTAATAAGAAATAATCGTGTTTTATATTTTTCTTGTTTCCAGGTTAGCAATATCGCAGTTATCGCTTAATGTCAGGAATATGAGTTGATATGCTCAACAGGGCGAGAGTTTTACCCTCTAGACCACCCTGAATATTTGACCCTCTGGGATTAATTACGAGGCCTGTGTAGCCCCACTTTCCATGATATCAACAAACCTGGATGGTGAGGGACATCTCTCATTGGCGGAAAAGGCAAGAGAGGGGAGGGGGGGTCTAATGCCGGTGCATATGGTAGATAGAGTGTTGGTCTCCAAAGAAAGAGAATATCGGTTCGGATCTCGGGATTGGACACAGAGTATTCGTAGTGCTTGTGTCAGTAGCGGTACCACTTGACGGAGAGAGGTGGGTTCTGAAGTCACGCCATCCCCACTCTCGCCCCAGGGTGCGGAACGTAAACTGTTATAGATAATCCTTCAGATTTGGCTACGATTATTGAGACCTCGCGACAACGGTACCCATGGAGAAAACAAGGACGGTAGAATAGAGAATTTGCGGTAGCGCCAGTCGTAACGTCAATGTCGACTTACAGAACCAATGAGTGACCAGAATTTTCCGTGACTGAGGGGCGTGATTATGTTATCTGTTATCGACAGGTAGATCGCACAGAATGTGTTGTTTAGTTGACGACGCCAGACGTTAAGCAACCAACAGGACAACAAATTTAAACAATTATGCTTTATATCCCTTCTGCCCCCTACAATAAAAAAAATGAAAATCACATGGGGGAACAAACTTTGCCGTATATGATCCGCCAGAGGAACCAAAGCAGACGTTAAAGCCAGAAAGAAAGAAAGAGAGAGAGAGAGAGAGAGAGAGAGAGAGAGAGAGAGAGAGAGAGAGAGAGAGAGAGAGAGAGAGAGAGAGAGAGAGAGAAAAAGAATCTCTGCAAATCTCTCACCACGAGTGCCTAGTCACACGTTCCCATCATACTAGATCGACGGTTAGAAGTCTCGGACTCGACTCGGTACAAGACAGATATTTACAAGCCCTTCTTTGACTAGACCTGCATATGCTGGTAACTCTCATTGCAGCCTAGTTTGACGCCAGTCAGGGATTGTATATTGTTTATTGTTCAATTACTGGACGTAATAGGAATTTCCCCATCTATCTTGTAGGCTTGATGGTATCCTCAGCATGTATAGACAAAGTTGAGCAATGCGGGTGGGAGGGTGAGGGTTGGGGATTCTTGTAGGCGCGATGGTATCTTCAGCATTTATAGACAACGTTGAGCAATGCGCAGGAGGGGGGTGTTAATAATTATGACAACGTATTTCCCATTTTTTTTCACTCGGTGAGAATCGTATCTTGAGTAATAGCGTAATCGCCACACTGGAATTCTAAAAGAGTCAGATCTCTTTTTTTAAACCTCTTAAGACTAAAATATTTTCCTGTTTGACTTAGGTGCCCGAAATTACAAAGATAATACTACTGTTTATAAAAGAGAATGTGATTTCAATAAGAGTTTGGTAACTTATTATATTCTAAAACATGAGGTAGAATAGAGTTTTAAGATAGATTATCAAGCAATATTCTTGTTCGCAGAGAACTGATCAATGTAAAAGTGTGCGACTTACTCTTGTATCGAAGAGAGAACAAGGAGTTGACAACTGGAAACATTATGGCAAACCATGCGGTTCTATTTGTTGAACATGGCCTTCAGATGCAACACTGGAGTGAACATTATGGGATGCCCTGAAAATCCTACAACTGTCTGCCTGTTTCATGGAGGAGACAAACTGAAAATTAAGATTTGGGCTTATTGAAAATTAACTCAGTAGGATGGGGGAGGAGAAAAAGAAAAAGAAGAAGAAGATGATGAAGAAGAATGAGAAGAAGAAGAAAAAACAACAACAACAGCAACAACAACAACAACAACAACAACAACAACAACAACAACAACAACAACAACAAGAAGAAGATGATGAAGAAGTGTGAGGGAATTTTTTACAATGTCACACATACTAAAACAAACAATTTTATTTACTTGTTCATGTGAATAAATGTCTTTATTAACACAGTCGCATCTTTGAAGAATTTCCGATTTTTTTTTTCATTTCAGGAAACCCAAGCACGCTCGACTTGAAAGTAAGTCTGGCATGTTGAACTGTACTAAATCAACGTAGAATTATAAAAAAAATAATAATTATGAGTTAATGCACTTGTGTAGCAATATTTTGGGCACAAATGAATTTAAGAATGTTGACAGCAATACTGCTGCTTCAGAAAATAGTTTTGTAAAGTGTGATGTGTAAGTAGAACTTAAAATTTTATACTTGTTTAAAAAAGATGTTTGCTTTAGATATATATTTAACACGCTGCAAATGATAAATAAATTCTGGAAACATAATCGTTTATAATAGAGCTGTTAGCTCAGTTAAAAAATATGGCATAATTTTTCTATCTCTGGATGATTACAACGTGTATGTTTGAATGTTAAAATGAGACCAGATACACTAGAGCTCTTTTGTTGTGTGTCTGTAGATCCCCAGATCTCTGAGCAGCAACACGTACACCCTGACTGTGGACGGTAAAGGAGGCCTCACGTTCACCAACTGGACCAATCTGGGCTACTCAAGCAAAGAATTCTCTCTCTTTATACAGACAGACAAAGGCATTTACAAGGCAGGGGACACAGGTCAGTTTTATTAGACCTAGCGTCAAATAAGATTATTATTCAACCTATTTTTTTACTTTCGTCTCCCCAAAATCAAAAGGAAAGATATCCCACATGAGCCATGAAACATTCTAGTTTGAAACGCTTTAGGAATAGTTTTCTAAGACCAAAATAACATCGACTGTTGTCATAGCTGTATTTGTTTACATGGCAAAAGAGACTAGCTATTTAAAGTGAACATTCTGTTTGAGCCATCATGTATGGAAGTATGAAAGTATGCGAACATTTCTTTCATGCTACTAATTATAAGTTTACTTTTGAGAAAATATTGAGGCTTCATATAAATTAAAAACAAAATAACCGAAAAAATTTTGAAAGACGCCACAGTTAGATAAAAAAAAAACGAAAATTATGTTCGTCCTAATAGAAAGAGATGAAACATTACAGATTCGCAAAAGATAAAAGTGTGTCGAAAATATGGTATTACACGTATAACCAACTTTTGCTACGAGGCCCCTGACGTGATTACGACGAACAGTTTATTTGTAAAGCAGCATGATCATTAAAACGTAAAAATACCTATTTAGTTAACTAATTTATAATCCTACCTGCAATTTCGCCTTCCAAACGACACACGCCTGTTTAGTTTGCAGACATCAGTCCAGGTTTTTTTTGTTACTAAAAGTTTATCTCAAGCCTCGATGTGTAAGTCTTTAAATAAATAGAGGTGTCGATCAATATCTAAGATGACAACAATGATGGGAATAATAATGCATTTTATAAAAGTGCCTTGTCATGAAACTGATTGCAGACAAAAAACGTAGGATCCAAAACTCCCCGTTTGCTCCAGGGTATTATATCTCTATGAAGTTTGAAAAAAGAAATGTTTTTCCCTTATTTCAGTGAACTTCCGGGTGTTTGGCATGTACTCCGATTTGAAGCCTTATCTCGAGCCCGTTGATATCAACATTTTCGTAAGTCAAGGTTATCAAATAATGGGGTCTAAATAATGATTGTTTAATTGAAGTGATTGGTGTGGAAACTCGATATCTTAGAACTGAAATACTTGAGCAAATTTGTATCTTGTGTGGGCAGAATATTAGACTATGTAAAAGCTTTCATGACTTACTTGGCTTATAGCCGTGGCGCATCCCAATTCTTCGTCTGTGGTACTTCGGCAACCTTCACCATCCTTGATTGGGCTCTCTGCTTTTTTGCCTGTTATGTGCTATTTCTATGATCTTGGTCAGTTCTATACCTGAGTTAAGTCGAACTGGATATTGTATTAGTGTGAGGCATTTGCTACTTGACAGGTTTGGCTAAGGTCGACCATGTTGGTTGATTCTATACGGGTTAAAATAGGCTCTTGTTGCTCTAATTGCATGAAGATCATCTGTCTTTTCGTAGAATGTGACCAACGAAGCTCCAGCGAGTTGATTAAACTTTCTATGAACTGTAAATGCCATCTCTAGACCAGTGATTATAATTATCCGTCTGCCATCTATCTACTGATCTATCAAATTTTCGTTAAATATCTATATAAATAAATTCTAGTTGCTCTCTTCACTTTTCGCTTATAGTCTTCTCTCTTTTTACCCTTCTCTCTCTCTATCTCTCTATCTCTCTATCTATCTATCTCTATCTCTGTCCATATTGTAAAAGTTCATCAGTCTACGTCATCATAAATACGTTGGTTAAATTCTAGTGTATTTTTTCATCCGTAGAACTTCATTTTTGATGAAGTAAACATAATTTCAAATTCATCAATTTTAAATTACTTCTCATTATAATTATAAAACAGTGCAACATTTTTATTCACGATGTTCAGTTCCGTTTCCAGAGTATAGATCAAGTCTTAGCTTTTCATGTCCGTGGTATTATTCGCTTCTTTCGCTGAAAAAAGTTCAAAAATATTTATTAAATGAAGTTTGCAACTTACTGGACTTTTTTTTTCTTAAGATAATCCAAATTTGCTTTTAGGGTGTTCTAAAACTGACGAGAATGAATATAAGTGACGAATTTCATTATCAAAAAAATTCAAATATTAGGGGAAGACGTTTTACGTGATTTGCAATTGTTGTAGATCGGGTGTTAAAGGAAAAGGTTTTGATTTGAATTGTGATTGCTGTGTTATTGAACGGATAGGACAAGGACTCTAACAAGATCAAGCAGTGGCTGAATGTGACGCCCACAGACGGCGTGGTCACGCAGAAGCTGAAACTGTCCTCTCAGCCCACTCTGGGCGACTGGAAGATCTCCGTTCAAGCCTCGGTGAGAAATACTTTCACATTTAAAAAAAAAAATATAATCATTACCAGTTACAGACGTGGATGCATTACGATATTTAAAATAGCCTAATTAATATTTGTTGGTTTTAGAGACCATGAAAAATTGTAAGCAGTTTCACATTATTTTTTTTTATCTATTTTGTATATGAAATCTAATATTATAAAACTGTATACTCAAGGGTTAAAACTATAGCTAATAAAGAAGAAGAGTTGATTTCAAGTTGTGCTATTATGTGCATCATTTCAACTCACTTTTATTTTCTGAAACTTGACTGCCACAATGAAGTAACAAATTAACATGAGTGATTTTTTCGGAACACTAAGATGTCACTCGCCTTTCGCAAAGCATCTAAAAAGTAATGATCTTGGTACCATTCAACGTGAATATAATGAAATATTTAGATACACAAGTCACTAAAAGAAGAGGGAGGACAAAGAAGTCAATCGTCTCAACACTCAGGCACGACCTCAAAAGACGAAACAACACCGATTGGGAAACACAAAATACTGTATGCAAGAATGAATCTAGAACATCTACGCATCCTTCCCAGCAAAGAAGAGATTGAAAAACCTTGCTGCAACAATTTAATGACCAGCTTAGGCAGCGAATTCCGCGACTGCTTGTCTGTTAAAATTTGCCTCATTCTGTGTTCCCATCGTGTCATACAGCAGTTTGATTTTGTAATGAATTTTGGTTAAAAAGTATTCTTATTTCACAGAGAACGTATACAGAAAAGAGCTTTGCTGTGGCTGAATATGGTAAGCAGTTAGTTTCTGTTCTTGTAACTTGTTGAACACTACGATACCTCATTATCAGTACGCCGTTTCTCTCGATTTCTACTCTCCATCACAAGTTCTAATGGACTTTGTCGAATCTTTTACACTCTGTAGACAAGCCAAATGATTAAATTAACAATAAATATTGTATTCAGCGTTTTTTGTGTCTTCGATTTCAATTATTAGAAGGTCAAAGTTCGAGAAAATTATTTTGTGTTAGAAGTAGCCTTCAACATACTCTTTTACAACTTCTTGGCTGATATTAGTGTACAAGAGTTAACATTTGAGTTTTATTATTAGAGGGGTGTCATAATAATGGATGGTATGCACAAGAAAGAAGTAGATGTAGACACCCGGCTTTGGCATCTAAATGCACGGTAAGTTGGGAGTATAAAAGGACACTTTGTCTCTGTTGGCAGAGGGCGCTACGAATTCTTGAGGGAAAATCAAAATATGACAAAGCAATATTCTTGTGTGCGAGTGGATTCTGGCAAACCCGTATGTTCTCTTATATTGGTAATAAAACTATTATTCCATGACGCCTCTCATCAAGACCGACATTAGAGACATTGCGAAATTGATCGACGAAGCTTTCAAAAAGACCATAGACAGAAACATAATAGCACACAGTGGAAAAATTATTTCGTTTATTTCTCACATGTGCCTGCTTGGACGATGTTTATTTTGATGACAAGGGCTCAGCAAGAACTTTTCATACTAATATAATCCTTTGAAGCAAAGACTTATCCAAAGTCACTTAGACTGTTAAAGTTCAAGGGAATTTAAACCTCTATTTTTTTGAGGATATAAGGTTGGAAGTACAATGTTAGGTTTTAAAAGTCATACTACATTCTGAAGTTATACTCCATACCCCGTGTAATATAACACATCATATATTTAGTTTTTAAAGACCATTTTTTTTACTTCGAGTTGAGTGTCCAGATTTACATCAACACAGACACACTAAAAGACTTCACAAAGTACTCGCTCGTTTGAACAGTTATACTTTTTAAAGAATTGTTGTGGATAGAGCATCTTCATAGTACTTTTTTTCGCTTTATATTACAGTGCTGCCAAAGTTCGAGGTGAGCGTGATTCTACCCTCATACGTGCTCACGGCGGAGACTGATGTCACAGCGACCATCAAAGCAAAGTGAGTCAGTCGGCCCTTCCAGGCAAAAAAGCTTTAAGAAATCTGTATAAGGAAACTACGAAGAGCTCTGCCCCCTTTCGTTACGCAAAAATTTATCACTGCTTTACATTCAAAGAATGGCATAAAATAGTCAAATATATATTGAATCAACGAGAAACAGAAGGATTTTTCTTTGGTTAGAGCATTATTTACATCCACATTTTTATCTTTTTTATTTCATATATGTATTCTAAATGTAAATAAACTCCTTAAAAGAAAAATGAAATGAAAACTCTATACAGTACCAACCCGCTTATCAAACACACTGATCGGTTCAGTTTCCAGATAATTGGTAACTTGTAAAACTACAACATCGGTTGTATTATTGTGTAATGTAGTGTTATTGCTAATCTAACTAGTTGTGGGTTGGTACAACAGAACCTTCGTGGTTTAATCTTGAGTGCGGGTTCCCCGTGACTCTAATTTTTAGCCTGATAATACGCTGTAGGTACAGAGGTTCAGTGCTGTAGGATACTTAGTGTTTCCATGGCTTACTGCAGTACCAGATCTAGTCATCATATTCATGGCTGAAGAAAAATGTCACTTCATATTTCATCAGAAAGTTGAAACTTCATGATCATATTTAACAGCATGAACAGTCCTTAAAACCATGCGCTGATGGCAGTTTTATTTACTAGTAGTTATAAAAGTATAATTCGACTTTAGACTTTTCAAGCATTCTCTTTTTTACCTTTTGCGAACGCTTTGTTTGTTTTACGTAATTATACTGTAAAGATAGAAAATAAAGAAGAAAAAAAAATACTCAAAAAGCTGTTACAACCTTGGTACTGCCAGATACACATACGGCAAGCCAGTGAAAGGCACGGCTGATGTATCAATGAGCTACCTCCCTAGCTACTACTCCTACGACACCAGTAGGGCAGAGGCAGTAATGGCGTTTCCCAATCTTGCGGTAAGCAAATAAAAGCGATTATAATGATCGTTCTTTTATACTTTTTTTTTACGTCGTTTAACAATAATATTCTCATATTTCTCCTGAGCATAATGTCTCTTGGAGGCAATATCACTCATAATGAAAGATAATTCTGGCTTGGTTTAAAAGAAGCTCACGATTAAAAAGACCACGTTAAAATACTTCGTCTAACTATGTCTATGGAATGTGTTCTTTCTTTTTTGAAGGACGAGATAATTAAATAGATATCCCGGGGTGGTTTTAAAAAAAAAAATAATTTAGCCGCATTTCTCTTATGCCGATGATGATTACAGGTGAAAATACTTTTTGTCCCGATATATCCAACTTGTCTTTTTAAAACAAGTTAGTTTTTCGTGCGCTTATTTTTTGCTTTTTTCTTTGCTAGATTGACGGAGAAACCAAAGTGACTTTCCCATTGTCAACTTTGAAAGCTCTGCATTCCTACCTGAACACCCATAAACTGATCGTCTCCGCCAATGTGACGGAGGATCTCACGAACAACGTGATGTCTGGAAATGCCACGGTCACCATGTATAACAGCGGAGTGAAACTGGAATTTCCTGACACCAACCCGAAAAACTTCAAACCTGGCCTTCAGTACACAGCTCTTGTAAGTCATGATCGTTCTAGAGAGATATTATCAATTGAACTCCTGTAAACCTTCCGTTTGCATGATTTATTTCATATCCGTCATCAGTTGTTTGGGCACAAGTGAAACATTTAGGTTTTAATATTTAAAAGCTAATTTATTGCGAAGTAGGTTATAGTTTATTTTAGCCTATGAAAGAAAGATATTTTCTATCCATTTCAAAAGAATAGTATATAGACATTACAATACAAACGTATCTAAACGCCGGTGCAAGCATGCGCCTTAAAATAGTACAAAATGGAGCAAACTGTCATGATTACATTTAAACTGGTCTAGTGCACTATTGATAGACCATGAGAACTTAAACTTTCCCCCTTCTTCACCTGGACTGGACGTGCAGCTGAAGATCAGTCAACCGGACGGGCTGCCCGTGAGCCCTGGCTCTGAGCAGATCAACGTGTCCACAGCAGTAACAGTCGAGCTGCCACAACCTACCCAGACCTCCACAACCACCCCGTCTTTCTTCAGGCCTTACTACCCACCAACAAAAAGGATAATGCTACCAAACGTTTTGATCAGCGTCCCTAGCAACGGCATGGTTGCTATACCTGTGACTGTCCAACCAGAAGCTAAGGATGTCACTATTACAGTAAGTAATCGACCAGACAAAAAAGATAACAGAGAATTATCTTTGAAATCTATCAGCTCTTTCTCACCCCAGAATTTCGTTTGGTTTTATAAAAAAATCCTGAAAATTAAAAAAAAAGTATTTTTTTTATTGATTTTTATGTTTTTAATTAAAATTTTTTTTAAATATTTTTTTTTTTGTTATTGTTTTCTTGTTTTTCTTTTTTTTTCAAATAGAAGTTTAAAACAAAATTTGTTTTCCATTATTATCTCGCTGAATCATTGGCCTCTTTAAGAAAATTAATAATTATTATATTGTTACAAATAAGCAGATTAGCCGCAATCGTTAATTTTTGGAAAAATACTTTAGCCATCCTTTTGTTGATTGTTTTTCTTGTCTTCGTAGAACCTAAAGAACCAATTAAAACAAACAAACAACAAAAACAAAACAAAACACTAAACAACATTATTTTATTACACATTTATTTTGCTGAATCTTTCTTATATTTTCAAGTCTGATTTCTTCTATAATCGTTGGTTTTTTTTTTGTTTTGTTTGTAAGGCAAAACTGTCTGGAGTACAAGCTACTCTCAATCTGGGCAAAAGCCGTTCTCCAAGCAACTCGTACATTCAACTGGCTCTGACAACAGCATCCCAGATACAGGTGATCGTATAGTATAATTATGTTCTATTAAGGACAGTTTATAAGTGGACATAAGTATGCCTATATGAAATAATTTTTATTTTATCAGCATTTAAAAGGACCAATAAATTCTGTCTACTCTAATATGTTTTTTAAAATTTAAGATGAAATAAAAATGCAGATAAGGTTTTATTTCTTCATTTTGTAAACTTTGTTCGAAATACTTTTTGGGTCTTGAAATGTAAACATGATTATCGTCATAAACGTTAAACATTCATGAAAGAACTCAAATAGATTCGAACGCCGCTTCCCAATGACTGTGACATTTAGGAATTTAAAATGCCATACATCTTTTAATTTTGCTAAGCCCTCCTATACTTCTTAAGCAGAGATCTTTTAGTGTTAGTCAATTTCACCAGTTTATTTGCGTACATGGATATCTCTTGACGTCACCATGAAGCGTTAACATAATCTTTTTTCAATAATGAATATCTCCATCGTCCGAAACAGGCAGGCGATATCATTGATTTGGAGGTCTCAAGCACTCAGCCCTTGACCCAGTTGATCTACCAGGTAAAACACTGGATTACTCCACATATATTATATTAATGTTACATTCTGAAAGCGTTATAGGTTCTAGTTGTACAAAAGTTAATGGTACGAGGTAGCAATACATGTCTCTCAATTGTTGTGCAGAATCCCCTTAGAGAATATAAGAGAGAGAGAGAGAGAGAGAGAGAGAGAGAGAGAGAGAGGAGAGAAAGAGAGAGAGAGAGAGAGTAATCACTTCCAGAAAACGTATGCCCTACAAGAAAACGCCGGTATCTCAACCGATGGCCATTGCCCTGGACAGAGAGCGAGAGGTCCCCGGTTCGAATCTTAACTAGTGCCGCCATCTCTATAAATGAATCCTTAGAAAACCTAGCTTTTACTTTTCTCATGCATCTGAAGTACCCAGATAGCGTTAGAGTTTGTATAAATTATGAATGGTAAAGATGGCTGCATAGATTGAGAAAAAATAAAACAACAACAACACGCTACCGTTCCACAGACATTGTAACGCTTTTTACCGCTCTGCCATGTCCTGCAGGTTCTGTCCCGAGGGCGCATTGTGAAGACTGGGACAGTGACGTCACAGAGCCAGACGGTGCAGGCTTTCTCCCTGACCACAGATGCCAGCATGGCGCCGAACGCCAGGATTGTTGTGTACTACGTCAGAGCGGATGGGGAAATCGTCACCGACAGCATAAGCTTTTCTGTGGATGGAGTTTTCCTCAACAAGGTACCATGCGATCTCAAGAAAAAAATGTTGTCTGATTATTTTAATTACAAAAGGACATCACCTAAAATATTCAAATTCCTATTAGCTATCCAGAGGGGAAACTTTACAGCAGCAGCTACACAGATTGTTTTGAAAATAACGTTACGTAAGGGACAAGTATAAAGAAAGGATAACTATCTCTACGTTTAGTAATTATGTGTAAAATGTGACCTTAGTACAAGTACGTTATACATACTAATCTTAAATTATTGCCCATGTATTTCCACATAACTATCGCTTACCGTTAAACATTAGCAGGATTACTTGCTTTGGCTCTGTTTATTCACCGTCCTTATAAGATGATCCATAGAACATTTTTTTTTTTATAAATTCATGTAAAAAGTCAAACGATGACATGTACCTATTCCTAATACGAAATATCATTCAATTTGTCTGAGGAGAATCAAGATTAGATAAAGTGTTCCATGTTATTTTCACACTAAAATGATAGGTATCTGTGAAAGTGAACACCACAAATACTGGGCCGGGGGCTCCAGTTGATATCACAGTGGACGCTGACCCTTCCTCAGTGGCGCACCTGGCCGCCATAGATCAGAGTGTTCTACTGCTGAGGTCAGGCAACGATGTAACAGCTGATGATGTAAGTTGCCTACGTTTCAAGACGGTTAGATTTTTTCTCTTTCCACCACAAAGATAAAAGCTTCAACATTTTAAGTAGTAGTAGTAGTAGTAGTAGTAGTAGTAGTAGTAGTAGTAGTAGTAGTAGTAGTAGTAGTAGTAGTAGTAGTAGTAGTAGTAGTAGTAGTAGTAGTAGTAGTAGTAGTAGTAGTAGTAGTAGTAGTAGTAGTAGTAGTAGTAGTAGTAGTAGTAGTAGTAGTAGTAGTGGTAGTAGCAGTAGCAGCATGAACATAAGCTCCAGCAGAGTGAATACAATTGTTAATACACCCACGTCATTATTTAATTAATAGTTCTTAATTCTTCAGGTTATGGACGAGCTTGAAGGCTACGACACGATCTCATCTGGCAGCAACCACGGGTTCGGTGGCGGTATCATCGCAGATTGTTTCAACTGTAGGCGCAAGCGCTCCATCTGGTGGGGCTGGCCGGTATATTATGGTGGCACTGATGCCAAGCAGATTTTGGAGGTATGCGGTTTTTTTTTCCATTACTTTTGCCCTACATTATTGCATTTTACATATCATCTTTCTCTTTTGTTTTAATTTTCTCGTTTTTGCTTTTTGTATTGAATTGTTTCGAGCCCTTCAGAATATCGGAAGCTTGTGATATTAGTCTTTTAAAAGGTGCACAGTTTTAAGCACCAACGTTGTCTTGTGTGTTATTGAGAACTTAGAGCAAGTTCTAAACATAATATTTCATTCCAAAAATTCACGCATAGTAAGATAACTCTTGCAAAAACGCAGATAAAAATTGGTTGTATAGTTTTCTTTTTTTTTTTTTAACTCCTGCCAAAACCGTGTAGATTATGGATTTTAGGAATAGGAAGAAACACTCAGTGGTTCATTCTGCTTGAAAACGATTGGTCAATCTGTCATGGTCTCAAGGAAGATCAGGGCGGCGACGGGAGCTGACCTTACCCGACCCAACTAGCAGTGAAAACCGTTGCAACTAGAATGGGGCTCAAACCCACCCTTTTGCATCGGAGGCCGATCCTCTATCCCCATGGCTAATATTCTTCTTGAACGCGCTTGGTGTTTTTTCAACATTATTTTTATGGCTTTGGCCACTAAACAACATGTCTGAATCATACACACTCATAATTATGAACAATTCAATTAGAGGATTATTAAGTTAATCAGAATGGCATGCCATTTTTTTCAGAATTCTGGTGTTAAGGTACTGACAGACTGCTTGGTCTATCACTACGAGGAGCCTTTCCGTAAGTTTGTAAAAGTATCTTACTTTTTTCAAATAAGTAATGAAAAAAAAAAGCAGTGAGCAAGTTGAACTGACGGGGGAAAAACTCAACAAGGGTATTTTAACACACCGTATAAAATGTTCCGGTTTGCGCTTTATATGTTAAAATGCCTTTGTTGAATTTTTCGTCCCTTAGATCAAGTTGGTGACTGCTTTATCATCTATTATTTCCACACATTTACAGTTATCTCTGCGTCTCAATTGATCCTTCAACTTCAAATATTTGTAGTATTTCAAGAGTTGTGATTTAGTATCACGTTGCTGTAAAGATAATATCATGTGCATTGTTTATTGGATAGCCGCACAATATTGTTTAGATTGAGTATAAGGACACATAATTATAATATAAACTAAATAAATACACGTACAGGAGTGTACTGCTACTCAAAGGTTTCAAAAAGAGAAAACTAGTCACCACGGACCCCGTTTTAGGAATATAACTGTGCCCATACGTTCTGATATACTTTTACTTAGTAATAACTGCTCCTTCATGATGTTTGAAGAGAATTATTATCCGCTGTATAAAAATAATACATGTTTTATCTTATTAAATAGCTTAGTAGAAAACAGTGCATATAATAATGGGTCGGTATACATAGGCCTGTTATATTTAATCACACATACATCCATTCATTGTAATAATGTCACTAAGGTAGATAAAATTACAAAAAGGGGGCAAATGATGCGCAAAAGTTACAATACACGAAAACAGATTATAATTATAAAAGTAAGGATAACTGGCGTTACTAGTTTAGGAGTAACTCAATCTTGACTGCTTATTTTTTAACTTCCCCATAGTTTATAAGCTTACTCCGAATATTGAAAAAGTATTTAAGTCTGAAAATTGTAATGTGAAATTTGTTTTTTGTTTTTTTTATACAATTGTTTTTTACGAAAAGTCAAAGAAAACTCACGCTATTACAAATAAAAAGTCTTTTAATTCAGATAATCAAATGAATAAGCTAAGCTGGTCCCGACTTGATGTATTCTCACCTCATTGGAAATGGAGGATGGTCTTGTCGTCGCATGATCATTATTGTATCCGCCCGAGGATTTCAGTAAAGAAAGTGGTGAAAGGAACATCCCGTGGTGAGCCTGAACGGCTCAGTGTAAACTTCGCGGAGTCCTGGCTTTAGCGCGAGACTCTGCTAGGGTATGAATAGTAAAACAGCATGCGGAAACTGGTGTTCAAAAACTAAATCTAAGAGTAGAACTCCAACTGCGTAGACTCAGACGGTCAGACGGCTCACCCACGTTTTTGTTTTGCCGGCGCTACGATCTACACCGCCACCAGAGCAGAAAAATCGGCTGCGTTTGAAAAAAAATGGGCGACCGTTGTAGCTGCAGACGTTAAAAATATCTCTCCTCTTTCTATATCCATCTATCTATCTACACAGTCATACCCTCTCACTACAGGATGCCACTAGAGAGACCCCACTATCGTCCCTCTAGCGTACAAGAGATCACTTTTCTGTTTGAATGCATGCGCACTTGTCGATTTTTTTTGTCAAGCAAGTCTTGATTACTTCCTCTAAGTTAATGCATATCGCATTGTTTGAACACATTAATTTTATCTTTGCATAGAGCCGATGCCAGGGGGAGGGGGATTCCTCATGGGCGATGTTCACATATTTAACAAAGCCGATGGATTGATAGCACCAACCGTGCCGCCAAGGCCCCAAGAAGCAGCGACACAGGATGCTGCCCTAGAGCAGCCAACGTCCACTCGCGCATTCTTCCCTGACACCTGGATCTGGGCCCAGCTCCAACTGTCAGGGTCTGTCCACTAGCATAGTCATGTAGTTGTACTGCGACTCAAGAGAGCTGTATCTCCACCTGCAGCGCACTATTAGTGGGAATATGGTTGACCTGATCTCTACTTTCTCACATGTAAATCTCTTGTAGTTCAAAGCAAGAGCCCTTTCTCTCCATTTGGAGCTAGAGATAAGCGGAAAAAACACGGTCACGCTTTGCTTATACTTCCTCGGGTTTGAAGATTGGCTTCTTTAATTTCATTTAATGCCTTTTTCTAAAACGTATTAAAAAAGTAGACAGCCACGATTTGCAGCTGGGCCATCTTCAGCACAATGATCATGCATATAATCTGCAACTACTGCTAGGCTTCTTCGTTTTTTAAATAAGCTAGTCATGCATCGTGACACAGTTTTGATTAACCGTTGTAAAAGGCAGATGGACTGGATACATAGGCCTTTTGCCTTAAAACGAAAACCCCTACTCTTATTGCATTTCAGGCATAGCTCATTTACAAAAAGAATAAAAAGGAAACAGAGCGGAGTATATACTCAAGTACATTATATCGCATTAAAAAATAGAATGCCTCTGTCGCAATGTAATGTTTCATTTCTCACGCTACATGTCCAAATCCCTGAAAATACTATTTTTGTTTTAAAGGAAAAAAAGTATACTTGTTGCCTTTTGATAGTTATAGCATCTCTCCGTCACCTTATAACTAGCCGTCCGGATACCAACGGCACAGCCCGTGATGCCCGCCTTAGGTGCAGATGATGCCTCAACTAACCCAACCAACGCCCCAAACGATCCCAAAGTTCGGGATAACTTCGTTGAAAAGTGGCTTTGGTGTGCATTTCAAATCGGGTATCTAACAATTGAAGTATTATTTTACCCATTTCAAACTCGCTTTTTTAACGTTCAGATTCCCAGCATCTTTACTAAGCTAGTTCTCCATTATATGATGTGGTTATCAGGAGAATAGGCTACTTCTTTGTAGGCCCTACATGTATTATTTTATGGTCTATGGTAATTCTATAATTATCCGTTTCGCCTATGTTTCGTTGTTTTGTTGTTCGTGAGTTATGATTAGTAAATCTATATACCGTTTGATTGGATTTTCTAATAACCATTATTTTAACGTTGCGACAATTATAAATTGCTTCTTAAAGTCTCCCTCTTCCCGTCGGCAGAACCGCTTGAAGGCGTTGTGTGATAGTTATTCAGAATAATACAAGAGTTCTCAAATTTTATTTAAAAAAAAAGAAGAGTCTATTCCCGACTATTTCATCTGGTTCGTGTTGCACGGTATTTACACAATAGTTGCTTGACAACTTGCGGCATTGTTTTTCCTAACAATACAATTAATAGCGAACATCTTCTAAATTCATCGCGCCGTTCCTGTGATCAGACATGCTGTACACACTTGGTCATTATTTATAACTTCAATTATCTGTGCTTAAAATGACAAATGAGATATGGAAAAAGAACAGAACATTGGAGTGGGGAATGTGTAGATGAGGAAAGGGAAGAGATTGTTTATAAATAATGATGACGATGACGTTGAAGGTGAGGGTGATAAATATGAAGTTGAACAGTATGAGGGTGAGGAAAAGGATGAAGATGATGATAATGATGATGATGATAATGACGATGATGATGATGATGATGATGATGATGATGATGATGATGATGATGATGATGATGATGATGATGATGATGATGATGATGATGATGATGATGATGATGATGATGATGATGATGATGATGATGATGATGATGATGATGATGATGATGATGATGATGATGATGATGATGATAATGATGATAAGGACAACGACGAGGACGACGAAACAAAGCTGAAAGTAGCCGTATATTAGCTTTAAAACACCCAACAGGACAAATAGTGCGCGTTACTTCTCTTCAGCACAGGTGTTAACGTATTGGATCCACCAATTTTAAGAAAATAGTTATCTTTGGCGAAACGTTCCAGCAGGTCGCATGGCAAGACCCATGGCTTTTATGACTGATGATGTGTTCCGCAAGTCTGGCGCTGAAAGCTCAATGGAGGTCGACAGTGCTGAGACCCCAGTCCGCTCCAACTTTGTTGAATCCTTTTTGTGGGAGGATTTAAGTCTTGGGTAAAAAAAATCTATCACCTTTTCGCGTCCCCCTGATCTGCTGGTTTTCACTTTAAATTTACCAAACACTACCTGTACCGTGCCCGTATGGAATTTTATGACGCCCCTATGCTTCCCAATAATGCAGCGAATTGCTTACACCCTATTCAATCAAATGCACGTGTATGAGAAAAATGTTTACATGTATTTAAATCACTAACAAAGCAAACAATGCTTATTTATTTCACCGTTAACTTGCTTTTTTCAATTATGTGGTAAAGTATAATATTGCAATACATGCATACCTTTACCTCAAATATGTTCATATCCAGTTCAAATCATTTTTTGTTTTATTACTTTAAAATATTACATGTTTGTTTTAATTACCTTTTAAAGGCTGTGACTAACGTGGCTATTCTAAAATATCTTTGGGAATAATTGTATTCTTTTTTTTTCCTCCAACCATTCAGTTTCAATTCTCTAAATCAATGGACTATTTGAAAATTGCAAACTCAAGACAATTTCCTTTTCTTGGCTAAGCTATACTAAGCTGTAATTTGATAAAAATGCAAATTTCATAACAGGTTCGAGGGAATCCACCACACATTGCAAAACAATAGCATTATCCCGTACACATTGGGTTGTGTTTAGCAATGATGGACATTTCGACTGGCAACTTGGCATGTTTTTTTATGACAGTGATTCCGACAGAGAATTTTTAGAAAGCGAAAATTTCTAAACAAATATTGGCAGTGCTCGGATTTTAATATAACAAATAAAACTATAATACCTCAATATTTTAACTGCAAATGTACACCTGAAATGAGCGAAACCTAAAGTATATTCTTGACACTGGCCTTTAATTATTGTGCGTATGCATTTATTTTGAAACAGTATACATAGCCCAGTATATACCTAACCGCTTTATGATGAAGACTACACATAGTCTCTATACAATGATTATGCGCTACTTAAGCAGTCTGCTTTTTAAAATGCGTGCATTATCAAGTGTTAACAATATGGCATTTTTTCAAATGTATGAACGAAACTAAGGAAACAACTTTAGGCATCATGGTATAATTCTCAGTCTTTGCAAGTTTCCCCTAAAGGTTTGACTATATCATAAAAAATACGATTCTTGTTTCCTTCCTGTCGTGTACTTATTTTGTTGATCCCTATAACGGATCTGAACCTTTATTCCACGCTTCCGATCCCACCCTCTTGTTAACTCACGACTCGTCTACAAACAGCTGAGGGTACATAGCATTTAAAAAGGGGTGGGGTACATAGCATTTAAAAAGGGGTGATTTCTCAACTAAATTATCTTACAACCGAACGACCCTTGAAGGTCCCTATCTTTCAATCATATACGTATTAATAAGTCAAAGAATAGATTTTTCAATGATGTTAAAGATTGCCAATAACTGTCGCAATAAATTTGGAGCTCTATTAAAATTAAGAAAAACTATGACACGTACAGCCTGGCCAGCGACCTGTATTACCTTTCGTACGTTCGATTTAACTAATCTGACCATTATTTTTCTACATAATTTCTTGCCCATTTTGTTTAAAAATCTAGTATCTCAGTTTGTTTTCCACCTGATCAAAGATTTTAACTGTGCCTTCTTCTTAACTTGTATGTAGCCCTTGTCTTCCCACGAGAAACGCTTGCTTTCGGCAATGCTGTCCCGCCCCCTGACGCAGATATGGCCTCACCAAATCAAGCAAACGCTAACAATTTACAGAGCCCATCTCGTATAAGGAGTGATTTTTCTGAAACCTGGCTCCTCGTGGATTCTCGGATAGGGTAGAATTGGATATCAACATTGAATTACAAAATCATACTCTGTAACCATCTGGGGGATATCGGATAATCTGTTTTTGCCTCAATCAAAAGATTTATCATCTGCTAAGGATCCAAATAGTTATCGCTAGAACTAATTTTGTGGTTTCAAATTTTCTTTTCCATTGGAGGTCATTCGACCATTTAATTCACCGATGGTTTTGGCCTGATCCTTTTACCGATCGCAATGTTTTTCAACTCCTCTATAGCTAGTGGCATAGAGTTAGAACCCTCATTATTCTCATCTGGTCCTATCCCCTTTGCTGTAGATTAACTCTTGCATTAATGGCTGCAGTAAAGAGTAAACCCTCTGACCTTGCTGTCCCCTGCGCAGGCCCTGTTCTTGAGGCAGTAGCAGATGGATCCTGGGCAGGTGGCAGTGCGCCACAAGCAAACTCCCCGAGCCTTCAGGAACCAAGCCGTACTCGGAGCGATTTCTCAGAAACATGGCTTTTCATGGATTCCCCTATTGGGTAGTCATCCTCAGAAAGCTGAATAAAATAGTTATAATGACCGACTGAATTTTAACAAAATTATTCTTTAAACGCCAGCCCACCTTGTAGACATAGTAATGCATCACTATCTTAGAAAATTTTGTATTAACATGCCGTACTGGACTCATTTCTCAGATAACTCCTTTTTATCATTAAGTTATCTTATTAAGCTTTCTCTCTGGTATAGAAAGGTGAGCTACTTTTTTCTGCAGCAATTACCTTTTGCGTAAAAGATGTATAGCATAATTATTATTTTACTTAATTTTAAGATGACAGCTAACTTACAGACTAACCAACAGGGTCTAAGACTATTTCTTTGATTCTGTGCGCAGACATGTCGATTAGAGCATTGGACACAAATACACTTTTTCAGAAAGAATTTTATGCAACTGACAAGGATCTTACCGATTTTAGATCTACATGTATATCATAATTTACATTTTTGAGAGAATGAGTGCAAGGTAGCAATATCAAAATTGGGTTATCATCGATATATTTAATGCTTTGCTTTCTATCTACTTATTAATCACTACACAGGATCAAACTAAGGAATTTAATAGACTTTAAACTTTAGGAGGTATCTCCGTAGATACATCTGTGTGTTCAGTTTCTTTCTGCTGGGTGCGAGATGAGAGTGACAATTATCACTGTGTAAAGAAGTTTAGAATGATTCTGTGATTCCGAAGTGACAACAGTGTATGGTGACTCAGAAAAAAAAAAAACACCCAACAAATACCTGCAAAGTCTTCGGTGTCCCAATAAAGATGATATGAGGCGATTGGATACCAGAGTAGGATATCGGAACTTGGCGGTTGCGACTACACTGGCACCAATTTTAATCAGTGGGGAAAACGCGGCGACCAGAGAGGGGGTCTTGCCACATGTTCTCGCGTAGAGAGCGCGCGCTTTTCACTTGGCCCACCAGGCTCCATCCATATACCAGTACACACACTCTGGACATGTACAGCAACTGCTATCCTTACGTCTCCCGTGTTTTCTGGCCAGGCCCTGATGATTTTCTGTTCCCGATGGCAGCGGCAGCTGGGGCTGGAGCAGATGCATTCATGGGTGGCGCCGCTCCACCTCCATCTGGTCTTCAAGAGCCAGCCCGTGTGCGCAACGATTTCTCAGAAACATGGCTTTTCTTGGATTCTCTCATAGGGTAGATGCACTCGGAATGATACAGACGACTTCACGTAGCTCTTTCTTCCTCATTATGCTAGAGCTCTCTTTAAACATAGAGATGTATTTATTTTTAGACAACTATCGGTAGGAGTAGCAAAAAAACTGAAGTCTCCACAGTCTCCCTATCTCAACGATATTGTGGCAAAATAGCTTGTCCTTTGGTTGCTGGTGAATCTATTTTCAACTTTCCTTCTTTTGTGCCCTGAGATAACCATTTTGCGCTATCTAACAATATTTCTTTAAAAATTAAAACAATTCCATCAGCTATTAGATGCCAAGCCCATATACTAGCTCTCTTGAATCTTTGAGTTGTATTACACTTATGTGTCCGTATGCCTTGTTTAGCCCCGTAGATCCCTATCCTGGGTGCTCTATCGGTAAAATATTATACATGTATCTAGTAGTCCATGTACTACCAGAGAGTTCTTCTACAACGAAATGCAGGCCTACCTAGGAGTCTACCTGAGAGTTTTTCCACAGCAAATGCACCTAGTAGTACTAGCAGAAAGTTTTACTACTGTACTCTAACATCTCTGCTCAGGCCCCGTATTCGAAGATTTTCTCGCCCCGCAAGCTGCACTGGGTGGATTTGGCGGTGGAGCCGCCCCTCCACCCGCTGCTCCCCCTGCATCAGGCGCCTCCACTCTCCAGCAGCCACCCCGCACACGCAGCGATTTCTCTGAGACCTGGCTCTTCCTGGATTCTCACATTGGGTAGTTCCACACGATGGCAGTCTTAGCATTCATGGTTCATCTCATAGCCAGTCACAGATCGTTGCATGTAGATTTTATTCTTTAAACAACGTCAATTTTCTAGTAGTTCAACTTTTATCGATTTTAAGCTCAAAGGTTGTTTTTGGGTTCCTTTTTTGTTTGTTTAAAGTCCTCTCTTGAAAAAAAAATTGATAGATCTTTAAGTGACATAATTATGAAGACATTGCCATATTGAGATTAAATTGAAATAAGCTTTCAGTAATTTGAAACTATTCTTTGTTTAGGTATTTTATTCGTGTTTTAAAAAGGTGACAAGTATAGTTTTAGCCAAACCGTCTCAATCGAACAGTTTTATAGATATTCCAGAGTAAGTCTCAACTGCGGTCGACAGAATCAACAGTATAGCTGGGTTGTTTTAGCATGTTGTAATAAACGTTATTCACCTGACAGAGCAATTTTAAAATTCATCTTATAAATGTTTTTGTATACTAGTAGAATTTTCTTCTTGGCTTTACTCCTTATTAACCGCCGTTATTTGTTACGCCCTGGGTTAAATGTGCGAGTCTTGGTGAATTATTTTTTACAATTCACTCAAATTGTTCTAGGTAGTAGCATTCCCTAATTAAAAAAAAAAACTTCATTTGTATGTCATTATTGTCCGATACTTTTTTGGTTAAATGGGGAAACATGATAACCACTTAAAGAAATGTATCGGAAAGCTAAAGAGACAGAAAACTGCCAACGAAGGCAAACAGAGGGAGAACTAAAAAGAAAGAGAGTCTTTTCGTGTCCAAGAAAGATGGAGGAGGAAAAATTTACTTTCCCTTGACTGTCGGAAGTGAAGCTTGAAGAAAATGACACTGTATTCAATAATTCATTTGTAGAAAAACTCTTCTTCAAAACTACTCCATCTCTCTCTCTCTCTCTCTCTCTCTCTCTCTCTCTCTCTCTCTCTCTCTCTCTCTCTCTCTCTCTCTCTTTTCTCTACCTCTCTCACGGTAATGGTTTTCGCTTCCCTTAAAATTGGTGTGAGTTTTTATATTGCCACTGTCTTGCTTGCCGCACTAACCAAAACATTTGCTTAATTTATCGTATGCTGCTTCTTTGCCTCACATAAACATCTTCCTCGCCTGGCAACCCTTGAATGCTTGTGCCTGCAATCCATTATATTAACAATGAACCTAAAACAATCTCAATTAATATAATCTCTGCCATTTGTAACATTTTGATCACTAATATAAATTGATCTTTAATATTAGTATTTAATTAATTGTCAAAATAGTAGTTTTATTTGAAATGAAATAATGACAAAATGTTTATTTGATCTTTAATCATTAACGTCTCTTCCATAGGTGTAAAGAAAACTGAATTGACTAATCAGTATAATATATGGTATCTAAAAGTAAAAATATTATTAAATTAAAACATTAAAAAAATAGTGATAATTGAATTTTGTATAAAATAATATGATTTCTTCGACTAAAATTTTAATTGCATCATTGCTTTTTTATTTGAAATCAGACTGATAAAATTTAATACATTAATGCCTTGTTTCCTCATGAAAATGGAAAATATTAGGAAGTAAGAAGAAGCCTCCTCTTTCCACTTCACTGGTTCAGAATCGAAGAAAAAATTCGAAGTTGCTTTAAAACGCATGATTAACTAGATTTTTCTTCCATCATGTGTAGAAAGTGACATATTGATAAAAGTCTATTCGAAATCACTGTTTTTTTTTAGTTTGCTAATGTTACAAATAAAAGCAATCAATTAATCATGAAATAATCGTATCAAACTCTAGAACCAATGGCACAGCCACCACTACAGCCAACGTTCCAGACACCATCACCTCCTGGGTGGTCAGTGCTTTTGCCACCAACCCGGTGAGCGGGCTCGGAATTGCCCCGACCCAGGCCAAGGTAGGCGCAATGGTCACTTGGTTTCCTAATGGGTTTAGGGTGTTTTAATGTTGGTTTATCGTCCAACGTCAGTACTATATAAGTTATATTGTGGAGGGGCCCCAAGACTGATGTCTGACAAATGTATGTGCTGCCACTTACGAGACAGGGCTGGAATACCATGACTTATGTCTCAACTGGTCACATTATACTGACACCGACTCAACCAGTTACAGGGGACGAAATGGGACACATAAATCTGCCGATCGTGGGATTAGATCCTCGGACCTCCTGATCTGGAGAACAAACGCCCTACCACTTGAGCCAGTTCGCCCTAGGACATTTTAAAGACTTCAGTATTTAGCGCTAGAGTGGATGCCTTCCTAATAAGGCCAGCATGTTGATCTTCAAAGTATTAATAAGTTTGTATCGAGATGAATTGCAGGATGTGGTAATATTTTTTGATGGTAGTAAAGTCTTGGATTCCCAAGCAATTGTTCATAGAGGTCACTCTACAAGGCAGTTACAAACCAAGCAAAAGTGGATGCATTTAAAGAAATACTGGCTACGTGTTTAAATATTTTAAGACATGCTAAGCACAAGGCAATCATTATATCACTGTTAGCATACTGCGATTCTCAGTTGTTCGGAACCGAACTATATTGAATAAACAACACAAAGCGTGTATTTAAGAACACTGATGGCAAAGTAGAGGTTATGAGTCTAGACGCTATGTAGAGTTCAGTTTCTATTCTTATCAGCTAACTTGTTTAGTGTAATGAAATGAGTCTAATATTAAAACCGCATTATTTTCTTCACAACATCACACTCGTTTATTTATTGACGCATATAAGAGAAATTATTGCTCTCTCTGCGAGATAATTTACACTCAGTGCATGGTTTGCTCTGTTCGTCCAGATGACCGTGTTCAAACCTTTCTTCGTGAGTCTGAATCTGCCATACTCTGTGACCCGCGGCGAGCACCTGGCCCTGCAGGCGAATGTCTTCAATTACCTTCAGCAAGACGTCACGGTAACACTAGTAGACCTTCCACTTTTAGAATGTCTTCAATTACCTGCAGCAAGACGTCACGGTAACACTAGTAGACCATCCCACTTTTAGAATGTCTTCAATTACCTGCAGCAAGACGTCACGGTAACACTAGTAGACCATCCCACTTTTAGAATGTCTTCAATTACCTGCAGCAAGACGTCACGGTAACACTAGTAGACCATCCCACTTTTAGAATGTTTCAATTACCTACATCAAGACGCCACTCCACTTTTATAATGTCTTCAATTACCTGCAGCAAGACGTCACGGTAACACTAGTAGACCATCCCACTTTTAGAATGTCTTCAATTACCTGCAGCAAGACGTCACGGTAACACTAGTAGACCATCCCACTTTTAGAATGTTTCAATTACCTACATCAAGACGCCACTTTAACACTAGTAGACTATCCCACTTTTGTAAAAGCTTCAATTACCTGCAACAAGACCTCAATGTAAAAAATATTTGTCTATCCTACTTTTAGAATCCCTTTAAATACCTCCAGCAAGACATCGCGGTAACAATAGTAGACTATCCCATTTTAGAATGTATTCAATTACCTTCAGCAATACGCCACTGAAGCAATAGTAGACTATACCACTTTTAAAATATCTTCAATTACCTGCAGCAAGACGTCACGGTAAAACTGGTACACGATCCCACTTTTAGAAGGTCACTAATTATCTCCAGCAAGACGTCACGGTAACAATAGTAGACTATCCCATTTTAGAATGTCTTCATTTACCTCCAGCAATACGCCACTGAAGCAATAGTATGCTATCCCACTTTTAGAATATCTTTAAATACCTGCAGTAAGACGTCACGGTAAATATAGTAAACTATCCGACTTTTAGAATGTCTTCATTATGTGCAGCAAGACGTCACGGTAACACTAGTATACTATCCCACTTTTGGAGTGCGTCTTTATACCGCAAAACTCTAGCAAGATATAATTGATTTATCGTTCAAAGTCCTGTCCATACTATGGACGATTTGTGAAAGGTCCAATGCTATGATTGTTTTGATGTTGTTTTTTTTCTCAACGCAACAGGTACGAGTGACCCTCGCCAAGTCCGCCGACTTCCTCAACATTTTCATCGACGCTGTCGGACAGGAGAGCTGGAGGCAGGAGGAGGTTTACCAGGACGTCATGGTAAGGAGTTTTTATGGGATTTTATAGGTCTAGAACCGGTAGTTATTCCAATCGACCACCAAAAAGATTATTTAAGAGTCGACGGCGTTTCCGGAGGTGTATGATTTATGGATGAAATATTAGAGTAAGTTATAATCATGAGCATAATGTATAATATTAGGTAAATCGTTGATTCTGAAGAACAGACCATTACAAAGACATCGGCTAAAATGAGATTGGATTTCCATATTAATATCAAAGAACAGTTAATGAGGATGGAAAAATGAATAGGTTTGTGTCGCATAATCCATTGAACATAATTATAATTGTTTCCGTGTACAATTATTATGTTATCAAATATCTTCGTGAGCAATTGACGGGTAACTCTTACTGTACAATGTTAATATTATAAATCATTTTATTACGTCTTGGCAATAGGTTGTGGCCGGCGAGGCAAAGTCCGTCTACTTCCCTATCATACCGTCAGAGATCGGACGCATCAACCTCGAGGTGAAGGCGCAGACTACTATTGCTGCCGATGCTGTTAGAAGACAGCTTCTGGTGGAGGTGAGGTCGGCGGTTTGCTCAGTCCAGTAAAAGGTTGACTCGTTGTCTTACATGTAAATTTCGAGGCAAGTCCACTAAGTTGCTCAAAAGTTTTGGTGTGACTCTCAATAAATATGTTAAGATTTGGCAAGGTAAGATCAAATAATTTTTGCTAACATTGTTTTCTTGAAAAATTTCTTTCAAGAATACAATAGTGTAAATATCTTAACGAAGAAGCTGTAAAATATCATTTACATTAATCATTTAAATCGAATCCAATAATTTTGATGCTAAGGATATGTATAGCATCTAGGCTCCTTAGTGTCCGGATTTGACATAATGTGTTTTCCTTGTTTCGAGATGATTATATTTTTAAGTAAATTGCTGTGTGATACAGTGTTTGGTATTTGTTATAGTGACTCATGTGAATGAACAATCTATATAAATGGTGTCGATGAGTTACGACCGGAACCCAATCAATACAACATTATATATATATATAACATATATAACATATATAACATATAACATATGTATGAATATAAATCGTGATATGGTATATTTGATGTATCGTTTTGAGTTAACAGCCATTCAAAGCAGCTGCCCCCTTTCCCTAAATCCAATAGCTTGTATTTTACAGATATAACCGCTGTATACGTCCAGTTTTTTAGACCTATTCCGTGTCAAACTAAATAAAACTCTACATCTTTTTAACATCAAACATCCAAAACATTCCCTTAAGCTATGATATTTTCTTACTTCCTTCTCCGACACAAACCAGGCTGAAGGTGTCCCCAAAGAGTACAACGTGCCTGTCCTCATTGATCTGACGGAAGGCAGAACGAGTTTCACCAAGACAGTGGACTTGACCCTGCCAGCCACGACTGTCAGAGGCTCAGAGCTGGTCAGAGTCTCCGCTGTTGGTGTGTAGCATGCCGCTTTTAGAAGTTGAAAAATACCACTGCTAGAAGTTAGTAGTCGGCACGTTTTGTGCTAAAAAGTCAGTCAGATACAGATACAGAACATAGAAAATCGTGAATATCGACTCTATTCACAGGGACCACTGGTTCGCAATAGATTTAGATGAACACAATATAGTTATCATTGAGCTTTCTAAAAATGTACCCCTTTCTATACAAAGTATCAGTCGGTGTATCTTCACTTTAGCTACGAACATTGTGCTTTTCGCACTATGCAAAATAAATTATTTATTTGGTAAAACATGCTTCATCGGCATAAACAAATCTTAACAGAAAGATTGCTTTTGATTTTATGCTTTTTTTATTTCTATGTCTAAAGGAGACTTGATGGGACCAACTGTAGCTGGTCTGGACTCTCTCTTGCGCATGCCCACTGGCTGTGGCGAGCAGACAATGCTTGGACTTGCTCCGGATGTTTACGTCACTGATTACCTGAGGGCGGTCAACCAGATACTGCCAGATATTGAGAGAAAGGCTTTGGATTATATGGAAAGTGGTGAGGAGAATATTCATATTTCTCTAAATTGTCCATAGCATAGACAATGGAAAGGGATACTTTAAGCTCAAGCTTATTGATGATGCTATAGAAGGCGGTTTTTCTGTTTTGATATTTTGCAGCTTATACCCTTTTTACTAAAAAAAATACAAGTTCCAACAATTCAAAATGAAGTAAGTGAAATACAAGATGTTTTTAACATTAAATCGAGTGGAATGAATTTCATCAGAAAAATTGACAGTGTAGTAGCAAACCCTTTCCACATTTCAGAGTATTTCCGACCAGGACTATCGTCCTCAACCCGTTTCAGACAGTGTGATTCTGGAGACGCCTTCACCCCCGTGTTTATGAAATAATTAAAAACAAACAAACGACCACAATGAAAGTTTTCTTTTCAACCCAACCCATTTTTCGTGCAAAAAAAAAAAAAAAAACTATTTCTTTCTTGCAATGACATGATCAGCAAACTGTTTAACGAGCAAACACCTTCATGCGTTTAAGTGTTAAATCTGATTTATTTGCATGCTAATCTTGTACAATGCTCTCATGGCCGGTTTTCCGTGACTTTTATTTTACAAACTAGGTTACCAGCGTGAGCTGACTTACAAACACAAAGATGGCTCTTTCAGTGCATTTGGAGAAAGAGATGACTCTGGAAGCATGTGGTAAGTTTGGAAATGTAAATACAGTATTCCTTTTTTAAATTTTCTGAGAGAATGTAACCCATTGACGAGTTAAACGTATGTGTCATAAGGGCTAGAGTGAAGTAATAGCAAGAGATGACTTAAATAGAAATAGTGTAAAATACCATTTTGGAAAGATGTAATGTGTGACATAAATAGGGCGGGTATCTTCGCACATGTTATAATAATAAATGGAATTTATACTGCGGATATTGAAGTGCAATACTCTATGGTTTAATAAAAGCTGCCTTGACGTTTTCATTATATTCTTTTACTTCCAATAATTGCGTTCTTCATAGTCTACCTTTCCTGTTCCCAGGCTGACAGCCTTCGTGACGCGAGTGTTCCACCAGGCCAAGGCCCATGTCTTTGTGGATGAGAACGTCATCAAGCGCGCTATCAATTGGATGGTGAGGCAGCAGGCAGCGAACGGAAGCTTCCCCGAGCCCGGCAGGGTTATCCACAAGGACATGCAGGCAAGATTGGGCTTCATTGAGGCTGGGGGTGCGATGTTTCAAGGGTAGAACCAAAGATGTTATTTAATATAATATAGTTATAGGAAAACACGCCACTCCTCATCGAGAGGTTGTAGGTTCGAACCTACTCTGGACTCCATGTAATTGGTGAGTTCTCATTAATAGAAGCTTACTTCCCCCTAGGACAAGCCTTTGAAAAATTCAAAGTGGCTATAACTAAACACACAAAATCTATACTTTAAAATCGAGATCCTTGAAGAACCCAAACATTTTAGAATAGTTATCTCTCGAAATTCACTTAAAGATACGCAAGAGTGTAATACAAATGTCTGTCGAAATTTGTCGATGACGATCCAGAAAAGATTGAATGGTAATGTAAAAACACAGGATCTAGTTTCTTCTGCTGTCTGCTAGGCGTTGAACACAATGGAAAGGAGGGGTCTTTTCAGTAAGCTCGAGCAAATGCATTGATCGTTATCACAATCTTTCTTACCCTGGCTTAGGGTTAAAGAATCATATCCATCTTTTCCTATCTCTGGCTAGTTTCTTTTCTTCGTGCTTTTCCAATTCTGATCACAATGACTTATCTGACTCTCTTTCAAATTAAAAGAGGTCTTCTTTCTGGATCTTTTCCCCGAAGTTAATTTTGTCTAACTTCCTTAGAGTATGACCAAGCCATTGTCAATGTAATCTTCCAATTTTATTACGAAAATCCCCCTTTTTTCCTATCTGTTCTGCATATCCTTAGGCGCTTGTGTAGACACTTGCTGATTAAAACCTCAATTCGCCTAACACACGTAAAGGACTCCAGCCACACAACAAAACAGACTTGACATTCGAGTCAAAGACTACGAGGTATGAGCTTCGTCTGTAATTTCTCTCTCCTATTCGATGATTCTCCCTAAGGAATGGAATCTCCCAACACCTTTAAGAGAATGTTTGCGGATTTTTTTCTGTCCTCTATGAGTTGCACCTGATCTAAAAACTTTGCATTTTCAAACAAATAGATTCTGACCGTTTATAGATGAGGAGTATTATTGGTAGATTTTTTGAAGAAGCGGCAAGTCATGTGCAAGATGCGGAACTCGAGCTGTACCTATGGAGTTTGATGAATTCTATACCTACCTCTCTTTGCCAAGAATAACAGTAAACATAAAAACATCCCTGTGTGGGATATCGCTCTTTATGAAAAAAATCTCTCTGTGGTTTAGCCATTTTGCGTAACCTTGTCTTGCTAAATTTAAAAATGGTAAAACTATCGAATGACCATGAGGCACATACTTTACAATTTAAGATCCATTGAACCCGATTATCTGATCTGTAGTCCCAAGTGTTGATGAAGGTGGACAACAACAACAACAACAACAACAACAACAACAACAACAACAACAACAACAACAACAACAATAATTATATAAATTTTGAGTGTTACACAGAAACTGGACGAATACCATCATTCAACCCATTTTTTTCACCCCAAGCATGCTGGGTTTCAAATACAATGGACAGTTTGTCTCTGCTTGTGTTTTAGGGTCAAGCAGCTGGAGGTGTCGGATTGACCTGCTTTGTTTACATCTCCCTACTGGAGAACGAGGATCTGTACACACTTACTGATGCAGTGGTGGTAAGTAATCTTAAATGGAACAAGACGAAACAAATTACCTTACTTGTTGTGCATTCTCACGTTCAAAGACGTGCGCATCTAAAGTTTAAATAATCAATCATTGTACTGAACATTTTGAGTCATGTGTTGAGACTGTCTGGTGCAAAACATGGTATGTGATACTATATTAGAGTGTTTTTTTTATTACTTTTCAAATGTTGTAATCCACGTGATCCCCATTGTCCTGCAGGTGAAAGGAGCGATGACAAAGGCGTTGTCCTACCTAGAAACAGAAGTAGCGAAAAGCAGTGACCCGTACATCCTGGCCATGGCTTCATACGCCTTCCAATTGGCTGGCAGTTCCCAGGCCCAGCTTGTGCTGGACAGGCTGGAGGCGATGGCCGTCAGGGAAGGTGAGCAGACTTTTCTAGGGAATGGCATGAAGCGTGAGTGGCCGATTGGTCGTTGAACCATAGGTCTTTCTAGGGAATCGCGTGAATGGGAATAGGGTGACCAATTGCTCTTGAATCATTAGACAACAAAGAGAATGGCGTGAAGGGAATGGGGTGGCCAATTGATCATGAATTATTAGACCTTTAATCAAAGGGAACTTGAAAAGGAAATAGTGTGATGTGAATAGAGTGGCCAATTGATCTTGGAATCTTTAGACGTTTGAAGAGAATGGAGCATAGGGGAAAGAGTAGTCAACTGGTCTTTGAATTAGACTTTCGTAAGAAATGGCGTGAAGTTAATACAGTGGCCAATTGATCTTTGAATCATTACATCTTTTTTGTTCTTGACAGGTATAAGAATGCTACGAGTAGTTCTTTGGGGATAGGAATAATAGAAATGAGGTCCAATTTTATATATAATTATATTTATTGTTATCTATTTTTTCAATGAATAGAACAATCAGTATGGAACAAATGTGGGAATGTTCCTATAAGAAACGTCTAGTCTCTCTTTCCTCCGTAATACGTATGCTAGCTGTTCTCCGTCGTTTTGACAGATATAAAGTACACGATGCTTTTTTAAATATTTCAATTCATGGTTCCTGTGGATGTTGGAATATATTATTATTATTGAACATTTCTAAAACAAAATAATGTTAACGGTAAACAAATAATTTTGGATGTTCCGTGTTGCTATTAATTTTTGTAGTAGGCGACAGCGGCAAGAGGAGCGGAACATTGGTCAAATATAGAATGGAACAAATGTAAGATTGTTCATAATTATAAGAAACGTCTAGTCTCTCTTCCCTCCGTAACACGTATGCTAGCTGTTATCCGTCGTTTTTGGCAGTAAAAAAGTACCAGATGCTTTTTTAAATATTTAAATTCATGGTGAACATTTCTAAAACAAAAGTAATGTTAACGGTAAAAATAAATAATTGTAGATGTTCCGTGTTGCTATTAATTTTTGTAGTAGGCGACAGCGGCAAAGGAGGCATTTTTTATCAAGTAATTCGAGAATCCTTGAGACGATATAGCTAATGTGTCACTGTGGAACCGAAGCTTCAAGGTGGCTACAAATAAGTCTTAGTTTACTCTCTCCCCCGTCTCCATGTGAAGGCACGATGAGATACTGGCACAAGACTGAGGCTCCGAAAGCAAAACAAGGAAGCTGGCACTCACCCCATGGTACCAAAGCTGTGGACACTGAAATGACAGCATACGTGCTGTTGGCATACGCAGTCAAAGCTGATATCGTGGGTGGCAAGGGAATCATGCAATGGGTGGCGCAGCAGAGAAATCCAAACGGAGGGTTCACTTCCACACAGGTAACACATGTACATGTACAAGGGAATAATGAAGTAGGGGCGGTGACGCAGTAGAAAAATCCATACTCAGGATTTGCCTCCACACTTGTAACACCATTGATCTATAGAATATCACTGGGTAATACGTGGCGGATAGGGAAATATTGCAGTGGGTGTCGCAGCAGAGAATTCCAAACGAAAGGTTTACGTCTACACATGTAATACATGATTGTACAGAAAACATGGGCTACACTTCCACATTTAGCCTGTCAATCCAAGATATTAGTCAGTCGTCGGCAGCCTGAACTGTGCCATATCCTCCATCAAGTTAAAACTAAAAAGGCAGTGAAGAATCATATGGTCAGTTGTCTTAGGATTTCCATTACATCGAGTACACGTGGGTGATTCCCTGAGTTGCCATGTATGCTTACTAGATGTTGTCCATATATGTCTGGTTCGAAGTCTATCTGTTATGACATAGTGTTTTCTTTTTGTTTTGTTTTCAAAGCCTGGAAGTGGAATAGGTTTTGGTGGGTATTTAATTAGGTTCCCCCTGTAGGTCTTTTTATTGCCCATTCTTCTCTTCACGTTACAGTCATGTTTGAGTCTTGATGTTTTGGCGGAAATTGTTGGTGATTTGTTTTAGAGCAGTGTCATCTCGCATATCTTTCAGTTTCTTTAACATTTTCTGATTGGCTTCTTCTCTCCTGATATGGGATGAAGCTATTGAGCTCATGGTAAGAAGCCACTGAACAGTAGTAGAGCTCAGAGATCCTGTTATCAGCTCATTGATTCTGTCAGTTGTGTGTCAATGAGCTGGGTGTGGGAGCTGGGAGTCACAGGGAAATCATGCAGTGGGTGGCGCAGCAGAGAAAGCAAATCGGAGGGCTTGACTCTACTTTAGTATGATTTGATTTATTCTCAGAGGGATGTCACCGTCGAATTATATTTTCATTGATGCGTATGATTATGCTCTATAAAAATCTTCCTTAAAAAAAAAAGAAAATTGTTAATCAAATTTGAGTTATTCTGGTGAAACAACTGTGAAAGAATTTATGTATTTTTGGTCCAAACAAATTTGAACTAAAAGAGACATCCTCATCTTTATTTATTTTTTTTTTTTTTGGGGGGGGGGGGGGAAGGGGGTTGTTGGATATATATTCTGAACCCGGAACAATTATGATATAATAAAATGTGTGAATGTAGTGGGTGCATGTGTGAACTCGCTTTGCCTTCTTTCAAACATAAAAAAGGAGCACAAGAAAGCACCGTGTGCAACTATTCTAATAATAATATTGCAGATATAAATCAATGTTCCCACAGGTATGCGAGCTTTATGTTCATTAAGGGTTTTTTTTTTTTTAAATCTTTAAATGGGTACGGAGAGGCGAAAGAAAGACATACTTCTTACTCTGACCAATACTTATAATCATTATTATGGTTTCTTTACTGTGCCAACGAAAACAAGACGCGCAATGTATCTTCCTTTGTTTATACAGGACACTGTGGTAGCATTGAATGCTCTCTCCGAGTTCGCCAAGATGACCACAGTCAAGGATTACAATATCCATATCACCACTCAGTTGGACTCATCTCCTACCTACACGTTTGGCATAACGAAGACAAACTCTCTCCTACTTCAAACTCAAGAGGTAGGTAGCTGCAGTTTGAAACATGTATCACCAAAGTTTAAGCTCTATTCTTTTCTCTATCTGAGTGCGTGTCTGTGTGTACCTCTAATTTCCACTAACTCTTTATCTCTCTCTCTCTCTCACAAACTTTTTTGAATGGAAGACTTTCACTTTTACATTCTATATTATAGGTCGGTTGCTATAATTTTCTAATTGACTCTAATTTGCAATTTAAAAACATTTTGACATAATAAAAATGAGGCTCTTTCCTATTACCATGGAATGCCTCTTTCCTGTATAATATTAATAAAGTCATGTTCTATTTCACTTGAAATTACAAACCTTTCATCAGCACTCCGAACCAACGTGTCTAACATCGTTATCTTTCTGCCTTTCCTTTAGCCTCTTTACATTCTTTATTTGTTTCAGACCAAAACGGTGCCTTCCAAGGTAAAAATAGACGCTACTGGAAACGGAATGGCTCTTGTCGAGGTAAATAAAGAGACAAATTAAAATATTGTAAAATGCAGAACATAAAAATGAATCATAAAGAAGTAAGGGGGTACTAGGTGGAAAGGGGTGGTGGTGATTAAGTCTACTACGAGAGAAAAAGAGACAAAATAAGTTATACAGGAATGGTCGCCAAATATAAAAAAACAATAACGTATTATTCGCGGTAAAAATTATTATAGCCACATATTTTAACGCTGTATTCTACTGAACAAAATGATTTTTCAAAGCTAAAAGAGGGGCTTGGTAGCCCTGGGGTAGAACATCGGCTTCTGACGCAAAAGGTCCGGATTCGAGCCCTGGCGATTTCGCTGCCTACTGGTTGGGTCGCTATCAGTTTAATGTGACCGGCTGACCACCCTGTCTTGTGTGTGGTAGCACATGAAATTGTAAGACGTCAGTCTTGGGGCCCGTCCACAATATAGCATATATAGTGCTGATGTTGGACGTTAAACCAACTCAACTCAAAGCTGAAAAATAACGGCATCAACAACAACAATGAATGAGTATGATGATAACAATAATGATAATAATAATAATAATAATAATAATAATAATAATAATAAATATATAAATAAATAAATAAAAATAATAGCAGTAATAATAGTTTTTGAAAATTATAGCAAAATGGAAGATGCTGTTATTTTTCAGCTTTGAGTTGAGTTGGTTTTAACGTCCAACATCAGCACTATATAGGCTATATTGTGGACGGGCCCCAAGACGGACGTCTGACAATTTTATGTGCTGCCACACACGAGACAGGGCGGGGATACCATGACTCCTGTCTCAGCTGGTCATATTATACTGACTCCGACCCAACCAGTCCCAGAAGAAGAAGAAGAAGAAGAAGAAGAAGAAGAAGAAGAAGAAGAAGAAGAAGAAGAAGAAGAAGAAGAAGAAGAAGAAGGAGAAGAAGAAGGAGGAGGAGGAGGAGGTTGATATGTGTTAGTAAAACCTATATTATTATTTTGATCATGAAAATTTAGGTGGCTGTTTTCTTCAACGTCGAGAGTGAAGTGGAGGACTTGACCTTCGACCTGACTGTTACCCTTATTGAGGAAACAATTAATTGGCTCGTTGTAGAAACATGTACAAGGTAGGAGATCTATATTTTGTTTATTATTATTATTATTATTATAATTAAATTTTGGGGTTTTAAATGGGAAAAAATTGCGCGCTGTATAAAGTTAAACTAAGAGAGAGAGAGAGAGAGAGAGAGAGAGAGAGAGAGAGAGAGAGAGAGACAGAGACAGACAGACATTGAGAATTTTCGCATTTCATGAAGTGCTAGTTTGTTTTTTGTTTTTTTTTCATACATTATGTTACATGATTGTATTGAAACGGCTTTCTGCTTGCACCAGGTGGCTAGGCGAGGAAGAGTCTAGCGGCATGGCGGTCCAGGAAATCGGGATCCCGTCTGGGTTCTCCATCAGTCCGGAGACCGTCACACAACTGGAAGTCCTGAAGCGCATTGATCTCCAGAACAAGAAGGTCGTCTTATACTTCGACCAGGTATGTTGGGCTTGTCGCTAACCTCCAAAGATAGTGTGAGCTAAAGTAACTTAGGCCAGTCCAAAAAGTAACTTAAGCCGGTTTGATCAGCTCAGAACTGTTATAAATAGTTTTTACAAAATACCAAGTTACTGAAAGAGTTAAGCGGGTCTTTGAAAGACTTTGAGATTCACATTCTACATATGCACAGCCAAATAATGCTAATACTATGAATGATATAATATATATATATCTATAAGTCTATATGTATATATACATATAGACTAGAGGTGGAAACAAATAGAGAGACATAGAGATAGAGAGAGATGGGGGAGAGAGAAAGAGTGAGAGAGAGATGGAGTGATTGGCAACGACAGGCGAAGATGGAAAGATAATAAAAATCGAGAGATACGCGAATTGAAATGATAAAAAGAGAAAAGGTAATAAATAGCTATAGATTTTGGGAGAGAGATAAAGAGGGAAATTGTAAAAAGAAAGGTGGGTAATTGTTGGGTTGAATAGAGATCGGAGTAGAGGTAGAGAAAAAGATGGATATATGGACAATACCAATAATTGTTACAGATAGATTTTGGATAACTTGATCAGAATCGCTAATTTCTGGTTCTTCTTTCAGATTGGCAAGTCTGACATTTGCCTGACATTCCGGGCTCAGAGAACTGGAATGGTTGCCAAGTCTCAGCCTGCAGCCGTACGAGTCTATGACTATTATGAACCAGGTAAGTTATGTCTCTAGTTTTGACGTAACCTGGTGGCTCCGAGCTTACATTGTAATGTAGTTATGGAGACACTACTTTCATGAAGCCACTGGAGGCAGCGATTGGTCTGAAAAGCAGTTCCATCAAGTCACTGGAGCCAGCGCTAGGTGCGACTATGTACTCAGATGGGATTTCTTCCGTCAAGCCGCTGACTATACGGGGCATGATCCTAGTCCTCAGCACGTAATCTTTTCTATAGTTCCCACTAGTTCAAACTTGCTACTGTCTGGGCCATTTGATGACCAGAGGTGCATTGAAAATATGATTTTCTTTTTATTCGTTTTTGCCATTTTGAGGAATTGGAATATAGGCAACTTCTGAAAGCGTGTCATCTGAAGTTCAACGATATGAAATCGGCCATTGCAAATAGGCAATGCCATTGGTAATACATGCCAATTCTTGTCTAAACTTTTTTGATGGGTATTATATAGTGTGGTAGAAATCAGGGAACATTAAAAGGGGACTATAACGAAGGGGAGAAGTTTGATAAAATCAGCAATTATACTAACGTGTACATCCATTGAGTTTATGTTATGAGATTGAAAAAAAAAACCAGCAACATAAAACATTTACCTGACATGTTCAATAATTGAATCACTACAGGTGAGATAATTGTATTTCCCAAGTAAGCTGAAAAGTCAGATTAACACTAACAGAATTTACAAGAGGAAAGATGATTTAGAGTTCCTAACTTGTTCTTCTGGTGTGTCAATCAAAAGTTAGAAATTTCTTGGTACCAAGGGCAGTTCTAAAATTTTCTATTAATTAACACCTCATAAACATCAATTTATACAAAACATAAGAAACCAAAGAATACTCCACTCAAGCCAACACTCCTTCTTATATGTTCCTTGTGAATCGGTTTAAATGTCAATTATTTCATTTTCTTAAAACCAAACCAGGCAACCAAGTAACCCAGTTCTACCAGTCCAAGATACTGAAAGAATCATCTGTCTGTGAGGTTTGCCCTGAATGTGAGAACTGCATTTAAACAGGATAATCCGAACTTCAGATTTCAGTGTCTCGTAAGTTTTAATAAGATTTAAAAGCCCTAAATGATTACATTTTAGCTTATAGTTTTTGCTATGGAATATTAGTACAGAAGTTTGCGTATCATGCTTGGGGCAAACTTTGAGGAGAATGATTTTACCAAGTAAGAAGACATGAACTCTAATTAAGGTTCAAGTTAGCTTTTTTCTTTTAATATCTGCCAAAAGATGACACTATAAATTGTCTGTTTGTAGAACATCTTGCATGTCTTAATGACAAAATGGGATTACTTTTTGAAAAGCCTTATTTCCTGTTCAATAAGCAGTGCAGCAGAAAATTAAAAAACTAAAAAACTACAGCAATTTGAAAGTTTCTTTGCAATTATATTTTAAGCAAGAGTATTATTGTATATGATTTTTAAACTAATACAATACATAGAATCGATGAAATAAACTAACATGTTTTTTTTTCAACTAATAAATTTTTTTTTACTCTTCTCTTTTATTTCAGGGTTAAAAAAAAAACAACTGAAAAGAAGCTGCGGAGTACAATTTGTAGTTGCTTCGTCTTCTTGTTCCTCTTTGTGTGTGTTGTTAACAAATTTAATGTCCTTACTAGCGTCATCACCAATGCTGTCTCATTATCTTAGAATTGTGCTCGCAGAGGTTGAGAAATGACTAAAGATTAAATTTGCAATGCTTTGTGTTCCTTACATTTGTTATTCAGATGTATTTTAAAATCAAAGAAGAACGAAACTGAAGCAGAAGTGGAGTTTTTTGAATTATCCATGGCATGACATCTTAATAGAAATACATGTACTAAATTAAAAGAGGTGGTGAAAACAAGTGAAAGATGAAAGACAGAAAGTGTGTACAATGAGAAAAGGTTAAAACAAGAAAACACATGAGTTCAGAAAAAAAAAAAAATATATATATATAAATAATCACACACACACACACTGATTAGTAAAAATGAGTCAGGTTAGGATGAAGAGACGGGATATAGGAGTGAAAGAGAGAAAATTAAAGAAAAGGCGGAGGTACAAACAAATCTAAGAAAGCTATGGTTATAAAAAAGAAATATAAAAAAGCCTTCCATATATCAGTCTCAACATCATAGTCTTTTGAAAAAAGCATGGCACTATATTTTGACCTCTGTTGAGCTAATAAAATGCACATGCACACCCACAACACCCGCACGCGATTTGTACACATTGAAAAAAAAAAAGAAGGGACAGAAACTGTCCACAAAAAAGTGAAATGGAAATTAGGACAAAAATGTTTTGTTAATAAACTCGCGATCAAACAGAAGTGTAACCCCAATATTATTCACATATTTTTTCACAATCAGTTGACTTGATTTTAAGACATAAAGATGTTGGTATTTGTACAGGGCTACCTGTATCATAGAAAAAAGAATTGGTTACAGGAGGCAATGTTAATTAACAGAACAGTTTATAAGGAAAAAAAGTCAAAATAATGTTGAAAGAGGAGAGTTGCTGCCGCCCTATGTGCCATGAGGAATTAAGAAACTTAAAGTAACTAAAGTTAACTAATGTTGAAACACAGTACAATGTCAGGCATGTACTATACTTGAATTAAAACATGACAGTTACAACCAATTTTTATTTAGAACAAAGAAATTGGTGATGAAAAATATTTTTAATCCTTGTCCAAACATCAAGCAAAAACGATACTACAGATGATTGTTAAAAAAAAAAGAAAAAAGAAAAAAAAAGATAAAAAGTGAGTTGACTGAGAGCACACATAAGAACTGGAATAAATATGAATTTAAAAAAAGCTGTGTATGCACAATTAGCATAGACATACAGGCTAAAGAGGTGTAAAGACAAAATATATTAATTCTTGCATCTTTAGAGCGTGATCTCAATCCATGAATCTTTGTTATCACAAGCTCTTCATACAAATTACTTTTCCCTTCTTGTTGTTGATGCATATATATCACAGTAAACCTATGAGGAATGAATGTATGATAAAATAAAGAAGTTTTTCTATTGAAGAATTTATTTATCCATGCATTTAATGGGTAAACAATTAAATTCAAACATCCAGGCCAAAGATTTACCATCATGGTTTATTCACCAACCATCTGACTCAGAGAACAAACATAGATGATCAACTGACAACTTAGTCACTGACAATTTTTACTGAGAGTGTGACTGGAAAGACATAAATATCATATATTCTTTCTTTCTTACATACATACATTTGAGTCTGCATGTTGTTGGTAGATTAGTGTCAATGATGAAAAAAACTAAAAGCATCAGCCCTGCATTTGAAAGCTATGCGGAGCAAAAATTAATGTTAAGTGTAAAGAACTCACACATACAGAAGATACAGGTGGCCTCTAAAGAGAGTTTCATTGTTCCAGCAACACTTGAGCTTTTGCGTTTTTGCCCAATGCCATGATGTGAATCTACAGAGAGAACACAGCATATTGATTGTATAGGATTGACCCCCCTGCCCTCCAACCATCAATGTAGACTTGGGAAAAGGTTTTTGTATTATCGGTAGAACAGTGGCAACAGAGAACAATTTATCAATGTCCTAAAATAACTTCTCTATTACAATGCCTTTCACTATTCACAAGTTAATTTCTTCTCCACCTCTAATAAAATACTCCAGAAACTGACAAAAAAATCTTTAAAATTCGGAGGATAAAAGGACAGGGTTGATGACAGAGAGAGAATTTGGGTAGGTCTGTTGCAAGTGATATTGGGTACATGTATATTTTTTCTGGGTCTAAATGAAGCCAAAGGCGAGAAGTTAGAGATATTTTCAGTTTAACAACCTATGTCACACACATTGTATTATGTGGTGAATGGGAGGCTGGATCTGAAGATAGAGACTATGCAAAGAGAAGAAGTCTGTGGTTGCAAACAGCAACTTACAGGTTAGGGCTATGGAGAGTGATAAATTGGCATTTGCTTTGGGTTGGTTGCCAGTGACAGAGATACATAAGTAATAATGAACCAATCATAACAAAAATTATTTTTAATTGAAAATAAAGAGATAGAGATGCACTTCATTGTAATGATGTTTTAGATATATTGCTCGATTTTCACTGTTTAAATTAATCATTTAACTCTTTGCCATCAGCCTGGGGAGAAAAAGCACAGAGTTATTGATCCTTCAGATGTAAATTTATTTATTAATTCAAAGTAATTATTATGTTCGTCTCATTGGTATGAAGCCTACCACAACTGTTCTACACAATAGAGAGATAGATGCATGACATATTTGACCCAGTTATTACAAATATATAATCTAAGCAAAGAGTTCAAATTGAAGGTCTCTTTATAGGGTCATATATTCATAAAAAAAAAAATCCTATTTTTGCAATAATAAACTGATATATTTAGGCATGTTTGTTTGAGAGAGATTTTAACCTCATCCAAATATATCATCAAATTGTAGGTATGACACTATTGGCTTTGGCAAAGGAAGAGCTGCCACATTAACATCTATGTTAGGATTGGTAGCATTCCGAACACAAATCCGACACAAGTCTTGAAGCTTTGCAGGTCCTGACGCTTGGCATTCGAGCAAGTCCAACAACTCCTGAATGGCCCTAGGCCCCAAACCAGGTGTAAGGACTATTGCTGAGCGGAGATGCCGAAATCCAGGTCTCAGTCTTGCCCCAGCAGCCAGTAGTAGCCGTACAACCTGGACTATGGAACAGTCTATGTCTTGTGACTCATGCCGGCCCAGGAGAAAGCCGATCCAGGCCTGCTCAATTGGTGTCATCTGGTGTGCCCACCGCATGCCAGGGTCTGCCCCATAGGCCAAAAGTAGGCGCACCTTTTCCACATACAGCCTGTCACAGGCATAATGCATGGCCGTCATGCGAGTACTGCTACAGATGTTTACATCAGCGCCCCATGAGAGGAGCAGGCGCACAACCTCAGCACTCGATTGCTCTGAACTGCAGGCCGCTTGAAGTGGTGTTTTACCAAGGCTGTTAGTCTTGTTTAAATCTGCTCCACAATTCTTGAGAACCTGAAAAACAAAACAAAATTTGAAAATTCGCTATAACCTTTGTGTAGTTTGTATATTTTTAAATTTCTTATAAACTATTAGAATAGGTGTGTTTGAATAAAATGAGCAAAGAAGCTAATATTCAACCATTGGTTAGCAGACTTTTTTTTTCTATGGGATTAATGAAAAAAAAATGTTTTTAGCAACAGTATTGATTGTATGAATTTGAAAAAAGTTATAAATTTTCTATGAAAACACACTGATGGTCATATTGACTGAGAGACCATAGTAAACATCAATAAAATTGTATATGATTATATGATGCTTCAAACGGAAAATCCAACAATAAGGAGGGGGAGTGTTTTGTTTTTAATTATTTCATTGAAAAACAACAATAAAAAAAAGTTTAAGATGCATGTTTCTATTAAAAGATACACTTGAGACTTGCATTTCACATGCATTAATTATTTACTACTTGTTTAAAACTTGGTACAATGTTTAAATATATATATATAATCATAGATTGATTTTAATAAAAACAATTTCACACAGAGAAAAAAAATACTAGACTAAAGACTTTTACAGTCATGGGGCAGCTTGAGGATGCTGGCTCAAGACCGTGAGCGATGGAAGGAGTTTGTTGCTGCCCTAATTGCCAACGGCAAAAAGGGCAGTAAGTAAGTAAGTAAGTAAAGACTTTTCAAATTAGGCTTGATTCCATGTACCCTGCCTGCAGAATTTTATCACACACACACTCTCAGCTTCATGAACTCTGATTCAAAAAAATTAATGTGCTCACCTTCATAACATCAATTTGATTATATTCGCAAGCCTGTGCCAGGTATGCCCTCCGTTGAACATCAGCGCCTGACGCAATAAGTGATTTTAAAGTCTCAACTGAACCTGTGGCCACAGTTATTTCAAGAGGCAGTCCATCCCCAACATTTGGATCAGATGTCGCCTTCAATAATGCCTCCACCAATCTGTGGCTGCGGGCTAAGCAGGCTCGAACCAAAGGAGTTTCTCCGTCAATGTCCATCAAATGGACATCTGCTCTGCGTTCAAGCAGAAGTTCCACCACAGGTACATTGCTCTCTGTGCAGGCGAGGTGCAGAGCTGTGTTACCATCAATATCCTAGAAAGAAAAATGAGAGAAGTAAAGCACTTTTGGAAAACGTATCAGCAAAAGATCAAAATAAAATTTGTTTCAGATTTGTGCTATATATTTTAGCTGAAATAAAGATGTATAAAGTTTTATGTAAAGCTGCATTATTTTCAAATTTAATCTGCCTATACACAAAATGTACGACATTGTCTGTGTGGCTACATTGTATTAGAAGTTACAAAATCTTTCTTATCAGCATACCTGTGCATCTATATTTGCCTTTGCATCCAGAATCTTCCGAACAATTCCAAGGTTGCCACAGCTGTGATCACAGGCAAAATGAAGAGGCTGCTTTCCATAGAATGAAGAACGCTTTTCAGTGGCTGCTCCGTGATGCAGTAGAACAGTAACCAGGTCCTCTCGGTTGTTCTTGCAGGCAACACAAAGAGGAGTTATGGAGTAACTTTGGTTGTCATCAACTACAACTTTGTCAACATCTCCCTGCAAACGAAGGAGTGAATCTAGCTCCTGAAAAGATATGCTCTTCCAATTGACACAATCAAGGACGCTCATGATTGCATCCCTTAAATATTGAATCTCAGAGACTGTGGTAGATGATATCTTTTGAAGAGATTTCCTTGACTTCCGAGTAAATTCACTCCTTATAGGACCTGCTGATAGATAAATCATAAGATATAGAGTATATTTCAGTCACAACGACTTCAAATGCACAATTCAACTTTTGTCTCTGAAGGTTGCGTTAAATTCTAACACTGGCCAAATTAGTAGGTAAAGAAATCTGATAAATATGTTTGCCTGATGTTAGCAAAGCTCAACCCTTCTCGGTGCCAAAGAAAAAAATAGAACATAAACAGACAACATTAAGAACAGCACAGGACTGATATCCTCCTACAGGTCTTGTGAGGATAGAGAAGGAGGGGGTAGAATCGAGGGACAAACAGATAGAGGCAGAGAGAGAGAGAACAAGACACAGATAGAGAACATGTCACAGTACATACATGTATGGTAGCTATGGTGTATACAGAACAGTACACAAAAGAGTAAGTCAGTGATTTAGAATACTTTTAGGGTAACTAGAAACAGATTCAAAGCTCATTATAAGTTAACACTTTGTAACAGTTACATCCGTTAGTGCTGGACCTACCCCCTTGCAGCACACCTGTTGTAAAAATGTATCATTAATCTATCTTCTTATTCTGATTTACTATATTATCAATTCATTGACTGTACTGGAAAGCCCAAATTTAAGGATTTGAGTTAATTTACATATATAATTATAAACACAAATATCGGGAAAAGATTTTTCAGACTTTTAAACATGTGCTTCCCACCAGACAACAAGCTGCATAAAATTCTCAACATAAATACCATAAAGTTGAGTTACAGCTGTATGCCAAATATAAAACAATGACCACAATAATGCAGTCCTCAAATCTGAAAAGACTAGAAAATAAACGAAAGAAAAAAAGATTACATGTAACTGCCGAGACAAAATGGCATGCCCACTCGAAGGCCAGTGTCTCTTAAAAGAAATTGTTTACAGAGCTACCGTGGAGCAGAAATTATCAAAAGACACATACATTGGCATTACAGAAAGTGAATTCAAAACGAGATACAATCAGCACACCTCGAGCTTCAGATTAAAACATAAAAAATCAGCAACCACACTTAGCGAACTAATATGGGAGCTGAAAGAAAAAACACATTCTAAAACAATAAAATTTCATGAGACATAATTGAAACAGCAGAGCCCTACTCCCTGACAGGTGAGCATTGTAACTTTTGCATTTCAGAAAAAATTAAACATCTTCAAATTAAAACCCAGCCCCAATAAAAGAAGAGAACTGTACTCAACTTGTCCGCACCGCTCAAAATGCTTAAGGAGTCGACGGAAACCCACACACTACAAAAAAGGTTGAAGTCAAGTTACTCAAAACACTTGTGTCGCTAGAAAAGATCACACTTGTAAGGTAGGACAATATATATATATATATATATGTGTAAATCATATGTATATATAATATAGTTTTTAGTACAAATAAAGAAAAGTGCTCAATTAATTTACGAGCTGTATAATAAAATGATTTAACATTACTCACATCACTTCAGTAAGCACATATTGAAATTAAAAGACAATAATATAAATTACAAGATCTCTTGGCATTTCTTGAAAGGACATTGTTAATCTTGCAGGTGTGTGATTAGCGCAGCATGCTATTCTCGCATACTATGGTCTAAATATAATAACAGTGTCACTTTCCTTCGCCGGTGCTTGAAAAGTGTGTGCTCAGTGCTCTCACTCAAGACTAGTCTTTGTCCAACGAAAGATGTCGAACCAAGGTTCTTCACCTGGGACTGAGATGTTTTTGGGACCAAATTTCTGGTGACGTTTTTTGTTGTTGTTGACTTGAAGAAATCATTTGAGTGTTCTTTGTTCCTTGTCTAATGAAAAAAAAAATTTGAGTCCATTCTTTGTGTAGAATGTGCATCCCATGTACATGTGTCGGATCAGAAATGTTTGTACAAGTTATCAATGTGTTTCTATCCTGCTAGTACATGTACTACATACTTGCCTTTACTACTAGAACTACTACTACTACTACCGCTATTTATATCTACATATACTAGTACTCTAATAGGAAAGTACTAGTATTGCTGCTGCTATTACTCGTACAACAGCTAATGCTGTTGCTGTCGTACTTCTAAAAACTAGGACTGCTAGTACTTATAAAACAGAACTAACACTTAATACTAAATAATGACGGTTAGGGTGCAAGTAATATAATGTACAGAAAATGTTGAGCAAACTCAGTAATAATCTATTATAGAGCCAACCAGTCGACTCAGGTCTACTGTTTTATGTCCTCTACATTAGCAAGCACATAAGCATATAATTTACATAAACGGCAACTACCTGTGCGCATTTCACAAAAATTGAGATGAAAGAATGTTCATGTAACTCTAAATACAATATTCACCCAAGTGAATAGACACTGACAAAACAGGTTGAAATTCCTTAAAACACTAACTTCATACTTCTTTTGTGGAGTCAGGATAAAGTCAACTGTGTGGGACCATAGAAAATAGTTAATTTTTTTCATATAACAATATTAACATAAATTTCAACTACATGAATATATACATATATATATGTAAGTGTATCTCACTTCAAATTGCTTTATGCCAGAATCAATTTGAGTTAAAGCAGCAACACTACTGAGACGGTTGGCAATGCCATTATCCAACATAACCATGTGAAATAAAAAGAGACAATTACAGGACCGATCAAAAACAGAGGGTGAATAATGTACATGAGTGTAGATCTAGTGGCCCCCTCTGCCAACGCCAGTGAAAATCAGATTTTCTCTTGCAAACCCGCCTTCATATAAATGACTCAGCAAGGTGCATCTGGTGGCAAGTTTGAAGAACAAAGAGGCCCTAAAAAAGACAATACATACACTATGTAGAAATAGAATAATATTATACGTGTGACTGTACGCCTACACAAAAAATTGTCAAGGCTTTATTTTGCACGCCAGCCTCTACATGCATCAGGATAAGATAGAGCTAGTAAAAACACATAAATATGCACTTCCACCTGTATAACCCCTATGAACACACAGTTTTTATGGAAGATGCACCTGTATTGCCTTTTTACAGTATAGCCAGACTAAAATAAATATTAACTATTTAGTTAAATTTGTAGCCAGTGAATGTCTAGCCTGTTTCGATTTTCCTAATCAAATCTTTCTATGAAAATCTCATCACTTTTCTCCTTGTATCCTTAAAGCCTGCTTCACTTACTACCCGCTCACAGGATGTCCGAATAACGCCCATTGCTAATCCCGCAGACTGCCCGAATATCGCCGAGTACTAATCTCACAGACTGCCCTAATAGTGCGGGACCCTATTCTAGCAGTATGTGTCAATAGCGCTGCACGCTATTCTCACAGGCTGCGTAATAAAAACGTCCTTCTTGAAAAGCAAAGACCAAATTCTACATTATCCAAAAAGTGTGCACAATGTATTTATAACCGAAAACTTTTGTATTTAAAAAAAAAAAAACACGCCTGTAAAAAGGAAAAGAAATACTGTCTACGTGCATGCACTGAAGAAAGCATCTTCTAAACAACGCAAGAAAGACGAATGAGACGAAGTACGATCTAGAACACTTTCTGATGAGAAGGGCGCAATGGCGTCTCTCGAAACACGTGTAAAAACTTCAATATATAACAGACTGAGTGATCAGGAAGCTTTCAGGGTGCTCAGCAAAAGCCTAAGACAGGGAGGAGGCACTTCATTTCACCATTCATGTTGACTTCAACTGAGATGACACCAGCTGTTGGTGGTTCATTTTATTTCAAAAGTGAAAAAAATACAAATCTTGAATATTTTACAAATTAGACTATCATGTATATATATCTAGATCTAGATTATATCTGGAGGAAGATAAAGATTAGGCTAGGTTTGTTTGCTCACTTTAAACCATTCCTTTCTTTACCGGTCGTTCTGCTTATATCCTAATTTGAGCTAGAATTATTTTTCTGCGATTAGATCTAGATTAGAAATATACTAGCCTATGTGTGGGTTGGGTCTGATTTGATATGAAGACCAGATTGGCCCTCTCTTCTAATATCGAGTTTTTATTTAGCAAAAGAAGCTCCGATCTTTAGACTGTAGCCGTAGGCCTAGTAGCCTAGTAGCCTAGGTTTATGATTCAGAGACTTGACAAATTCGCATTCATTGCAATAGTCGGTTTGTTGACATCACTCTTCTGTTTAGAAAAATAATCTTTGTTTCTTTGTTCGAAACACATTTTACGACATAGGAGAACCAAAGAAATATTAACTAAGGCTTATTTTACGACTCTGATTGGGGGCCCTAATATTCTAGACATAGCCTACTCTCGATACATTAGAAAAAGAAAGTAGAAAAGTTTCTTGAACGTCCGCTTGTCTTCGTTTTTCCATTATCGTAACGCATCTAGATCTAGATCTAGACTACAAAGTAATTTCCATTAGATCTAGATCTATATCTCGATTAGATCTAGATTTTATCAACCTGAATCAAGAAACCACCTTTGTCTTTTGAATTTAAAAGCTTTCATGAGAGATTTTCTGGGGGTCTTCCAACTCCTGCCATGGCTACCGAGGTTAGTATTATTAAAATTTATTATCTATCTATCTAGATTCCAGACCCTCTAATCTAGATCTAGAATCTGGTTTGTTAGTTTATACGCTCAAGACTTAAAGACGAACTAGCTTAATTTGATGGTTAGACCAAATTATTTGGTTTGAACAAAAACGCTAAAATATAGAATCTAGAAATCTAGTGCCGCAAGCAATATTTGGACAAAAACCGGTACATCATATAGGCCCATACGATAAAGAGACATATTTTAACAATTTTATGTTGATGAGACCATTTTTTTACTCACCATTTGATGTTGGTGTATCCAGTCTATATACTGGATAGGCTACCAGTGCAACTACTAGATCTTATAAATGCGGACATCTTTTAATTAATGCATTTCTGCGGCTTGAGGTTATGAAACACAATCTCTAAATTAGATTTAAAGCACACATAATTTTTTATTGTTATCTTTGATTTAGATCGTAAGCATGTGAGTAATTTTAAAAGCTAAGTCTATCAGGGCACCAGCTGAGGCTTTTGCCAGGATTATAAATAACTAAGTGTACATGCTTTCTGCCCAGTTCGTTGTGGGGAAGTTCTGCTGTCTCAATGCGAACTAAAATCTATGGAGTAAAAACTGACCTTCTTTGTTTTACTGCAGAGTGTACAAGCAACACAGCCCCCTTAAAAGTTTTGATAAGTCTAATTAGGACAATTTTTTATGTATGGTGTACATATATTGCTGGCAAACTTAAGCAATTAATTTTTGTGAAATTTTTAACGAAACATACAGCCAAGCTAATAAATGTAAATTGGAAAGCTGGTCAAACAAGTACCCTGTCAAACTTGATGTGCATTACATATAGATCCTCACATTATTGTGCCGATGCTGGATTGATTCGCCCATGACTTCAAGAACCTTAGATCTATATCAAACAAACAACACGGATTAATTATGGTTTGGAGGAGGTGTCCTGTAGTAAGGCATAGATGTAATCCCCAGTCCCCTTTTACCAGTAAACCTCACTTGTAGTAATACTCACAGAGAAAAATTTTTTAAAGAATTATGTTTCAACGTAAATCGAAACATATCCAATAAAATATATTAAAAAAACAAACAAACCATAAACTAAACAATAAATCAACCACTTACCTAAAGTATTTTACTTCAACGGGAGATGAATTGACAGCAAGGGGAGTAGCATTGTCTTTCTTGATAATATTAATGCACTCTCCGCTTAATGGACGCTCTATTCAAAGTCTCTTTCAAGTTCCAAGCACCTGTAATACAAAACTGTAACGTTTTCTCAGAAACAGTCTTCAATATATCTTTCACCCCAGAACACTGTTAAATTCAACCCATGTACATTGCACAATCATGCCATGTCTACCAATTCATGTTTACAGTAGTTGCGCTGTGTGATAATCAAAATGGGTGCTGAGTGCAGCTAGTGTGGGGAAGTTTGGTTTTCTCAAAGTATAGTGTCTACGTCAACCTGTAAATAAATCTTTTTTTAAATTCATATCAGGCCTGTAATACTACAAGTACTTATGTGCCTCCCCTATGGCTCACAGTATTCTTTAATTTTGCATTTAAATTATTCATTACATGTATTGAACAATTGTTATAAAAAAAAAAATTAATTTGCCTTTGCACTAAATCAAAGTAGGTTTATTGTATCGGGTATACATGAAAAATTAAAAAATCAAACAAATTAATGCAAATTTCAACACCATAACACTTTAACAGTTAAATACAAAATATTTGGGAAAAAAATGAAGTCAGAAGTGGGTCTACTAAAAATGCAATTACTCAAAAAGGATATAACCCACAAAAAAAATGTTGGTATCACTGGAATCTAGATTGCATACACTTTCCAATTGTTATGGTTCTTTTTAGTTTGAAAAAAAAAAGTTAACAAACTAGAGTATCTTAAGAGGTAAGATAATGTTTCCTGATCATGTAGAACTTCTTATTAATTTTACATTCATGTCACTATAGCTTAAACTGTTAAAATTGCCTTTTCAAATGGTTGAATACAAACCAAACTGAGACTTGAGTGCCATGGAGCCCAGCTCAGCTGAGGATTCAATATATGCCAGGATGAATGTTGTCTCATTGGCTAGTACCTCACTAGTTATAATAAACTATTACTCTTTACTTTTTACTCCCCTCTATAGAGTATATTTTGGGTTTTCCTATTTATCAGTGTTTTACTGTAAGAATTTGTATTCATTTATATTCATAGGAAGTGCAAAAGCATTCTGTGCATACCCTGGTCTTCAGATCTCTAAAGAGAACACATGACATGTTCTTGTCGGACCAAGGCAATACTCCAGAGAAAGATAAGAAAAGGTATTGAGATTGACAAAACTTCTTTGTGTTTTTTAATTAAAAAAAATTCTGCTTTTGAATTCTAAAGTACTCGTATTAACGTTTTTGCTAGTAACATGCTACATATTGTCATCCTCCTTTTAAGAAAAATGTTTTTTTTTTTTAGCCAATCAATTTAACATACCTGATTAATATATTGTACTACTGGTATCTGATTCTGAAGGCAAATTTTGATCGTTGTTGTCAGGGAAGATGAAGAATTGCGCCTTTCTGTTTCAGAGGAAACAGAGCTATCACTGGTTTTATGAGATAAAGAAAATCCGTAAGGAACGGCTTGTATTAATTTTTCGCAATTCCAGAAAAAAATCACTCACACAATATTTATAATCAAAACGTCTGTCTGTGTGGGTTGATTTTGACCACAAAATATGATGGTCTTTATTGTGCAATATATTTGTATTGGTATTAATAATATCATTATGTTGCAGGGTGTAGTTTGTATATTGGATGTGCCCTCGTGCAATATTTTCATCATTATGCATGAATCAGAACCTATAATCGTACTGTAAAATTGCCACTCCCTCCCTCTCTCTTACTGTCTATACATAGCTCTCCCTCTCTGTCTGTCTGTACGTTTACCTTTTTGTCTGTGTATCTGTGTCTCTGTCTGTCTGCCTATATGTCTGTCTCTGTCTCCTTCTCTCTCCTTTTAATGGTTTTCATTCTCTATTTTGACTGTCTTTGTTTCAACTACTTTGGAGCTGGACTAAAAATGTATTTACAGGTTGCTCCCTGCAGAGTATGTATGGCAACACAGTGATATGTATATGATATATATATGTGTGTGTATATTATGCATTCAAATCTATTCAACATAAACCAATAAGACCTATAGTGGTTGTTAAATTATGAACGCTTTTTAAAAGATGCTTTTTTTAAAATCAGATTTTGACACGGTTTTTCTTCGGTTTCTGTTTTTTTGGACAGGCATGTTTTCGTCCTGCCATGCGTTTTGTTTTGTACAGGCATGTATTTGTCTGCTAATCGATCAAGTTTTTTGAAAACTGCCTACTAACCAACCTGTCTAAGGTTGAGTACATCTCCATTCTGATGATTTATTACATAACTTACAAAGTCAGGCTGTGAAACAACATTGTTAAAAAGCGTGCAGACTATAAAAGTGTAAATAAAGTGCGGGTGTAAATATATCATTGTTTTATCACAATGATGATGTGTTAAATTTATAAAACATTAGTCAACTAGAAGAAATATAAGATGTCTTAATGTTTAAAAAAATTGATCTTACACTTATATTTTATCTCTGTAGTCTTTAGGACTTTTGTTAAATTGTTTATCTTCCGTCCTTGTAAATTTAAAAAAACTATTACCAGACCAAAAATGTGGCAATGGATAAGCAATTGTACTTTTATTTCAGTGACAAAGTGAGAGCTGCAGTCAAAGTTCACGATGAGTATGGTCCTGTGAAAGAAGCGGCGGCAAGAGAAAGTCAGGCTAAACAGAGGCTTGTTGCTGGTGGGGTTAAAATTGTTTTTTTTTTTAATGCATTTTGTCATTGGATGGTCTTTTTGGAAGCCATTGTTTAAAACTTTCAAAGTGACATGAATGGTTAAATGCCTTTCTTGATAAAAGAATGTAGAACTAAAATACAAATGCAAGTGACATTGTGTTTAAATTTGTATTTCAAATCTAACTTTTTTGTCAGATTGTTTTGTTATGCCTTAATTTAGTCTAGAAATAATATTTAAGAAGTCACTTTATAAGGATATTTGGAAAGCCTATACGACATGCAAAAAATTTTTTTTTTTTTTAAATTATTTTTTAATAACTAATTTTTATTTTTTGTTGTCTTTTGTTTTGTTTAAGTTGAGAATCTTCCATAGCAACATATTTAGTGAAAATGTAATTTATTATTATCTTTTTTCTTTAGGTGGAGGTGATGGAAATGCTGTCAATCAAGCAGGTATGTATATGACAAACACTTGCAGAGAACAGCACAGTTGTCTTCTGTTCATATAGTAGATGTTGAGTATTAAAGCTGTTTTTGTTATAACAGGGGGTATCTGGCATTTGTTGGTTGTTGTTTTTTTTACATGTTTTCATTTGTGTTTTTTTAAACAATTTTTAAAAACTTTTTATGAGCAAAATGAGGAAACAATTGCCACACATATAATTTTTTTCAGACTAGCTTACATTAACTGAAACATGTACAAGTAGAGAAAGTTTATTCATTTTATTTATGTTCACACAACATAGCCGTTGCCGTGCTGACGTACCGTAAAACATTAATGTTCATATGTTGCAAAAAGGGTATAAGAATATTATTATTAACTGATTAACTAAGGAATTAAATTTTTGGACTAAAAAAGAAATATGTCGAGTCGCTTTGAGGGGTTTAGCAGATTTAAAGAGTTAATGCGGATTATAATTGAATTAAATTCTTTTCATTTTTATTTTTCAAATAAACTCCAGGTGAAGGTGCAGATTCCAACAGGTAAGACAATTGTGAAAACCATAACAAATAGCATTGGTATGATGTGGTACTATTTGAAGCTTTAGATAGGTTGGATTTGTTTGTTTTGTTGTTGTATATTTTAAATTTTATGCTTTTTCATCAAATTAATATGTAATAATTAAATGTCAGGTTGAGTTTTTTTAATACAAGAAAGAAAGTACCTCACTAGTTATAATAGACTATTACTCTTTACTTTTTACTCCCCTCTATTGAGTATATTTTGGGTTTTACCGATTTATCAGTGTTTTACTGTAAGAATTTGTATTCATTTATATTCATAGGAAGTGCAAAAGCATTCTGTGCATACCCTGGTCTTCAGATTCAAATCAAACTTGTATTAATTGCAACTTGCTTAAATAATGATATGAGGGGTTTTTAATTTATTTTCTTTATTATTTTATGTTAAATTGGGGTATATCCTCTGATTAGTGCTTTTCTTTGCAGCATTTTTGTTATTGAAGCTGCTCATTATTTTGTATTTGATGAAACTTTCCATTACAGCAATCAGCTTACAAAATTTTCTTATTTTTATCCACTTAAGAATCGACTCAGTGTTCCCAATAAATGAAGGGGTCAGAGGAGATAGCAGTAGCCGTGTGAGTGTCTTTTCCGCTCTTAAAATGCTATTGAATTAAATGTATTATAATAGCTAGTACACAATAAATCTATATTTCAAGTTCCTAATTTTTGTTCTCCTCTTTATTTGGCAGTTGGCTTTAAGCTAATTTTTTTTTTTCAAATCCTACTAACTTTCCTTAAGCTTGTGATTTAATCTAACAGACAAAAGATATTGAACTTCATCAATAACTTTTTTTATTTCTAGTATACTCTTATGGAGCTTTGTGTTATCTTACAAAAAAAAATGAAATCAAGTATTTTTAATTCTCAAAAAGAATCCTCAACATTTCTGTGAAATTGTTAATATTTCATTTTGCAGGCTCTTGTTGCAGTGAACATTGGTCAGCAACAAATGCTAGTGCCAAAGAAGGCTCAGACAATGCCAAAGCCACATTGGCACCCACCATGGAAGCTCTACAGGGTAAATTTTTCAGTTTGTGAAGTATGTTTTATGCTCAAACAGAAATTATTAATTGCCTATAAAGTCAAATCTGTCTACCGAATATTCATTGACAAAAGTGGTTGCCATGGACCGGCGGTCGTCTTGGCCAATGAAGTTCAACCAAGTAGTTTGCAATTTGTTCTTACTGGCCTGTAGTGCAGTACCGGGGCTACTACAAACTTCCCATTTGGGGTTCTCATATGTACAGGCTCATGTCAGCAGTAGAAATCAAAGCCAGCGTGTGCCCATTTGAATAAACAAACATGAATAGAACTATGCTGTTTCTTTAAATCATATTTAGGGCTGAAATCTGCTTGCTAAATCCATGAGTCGTGAAACGAAGTCTGCTCGCATGCATGACTTTGATATTTGCTGGTGTTCGCGTTTCGCCACACTAGAGTGTCCTCAGCAAGTCTAATCGTCTTGGCATCGCAGCGATGCAAGCTGGGTCAATGGCCCTGTAATTTTTGTGTCGTTTCTGATGGCAGGAGGGGCTAACTTTGTAAGTTTGCATGACGCTAGCCAGTAGCGAACTTAGTGCACTGTGTGTGGTGTGTTATCGTGCAGACTTAGATCTAGATTATACGACATGTTTGCGTACACATACACACATCATTAAGACACCGGTTATAGGTGATTAACGTGGGTTTAACCTCCTAGGTTCTTGGAGGTATAAACCATGTCGCCTTTTGTTGTGTAATAGTGAGCAATGAGAAATATTCACTATGACACGGTCACAAAATTTTCGGCCCTACCCTCTTAGAAGATCAGTGTAACGCAGATCATTGGGTGTTAAATTTTTTCCCCTCAATCCCTAACTTAAAAAGGCAAGTTAAGAAAAGATATGATTTTTAATTGATACATGTTTGTTGTATGATGCATGTCAAATATAAAATATTTACATGATTGAAATTACAGTTGGTAATGAGAGTTTGATGGCAATTCATACACAAAGTGAATCGGAAGGCAAAATGAATTTTGTTCATGACCATCTATATTCTCCACACACTCAAGAACATAAACTGGCCCTTGTAAAAGACACTGCCTGTGCAATGCGACCAGACCAGGTCTACCCTTGCCTTATCTACTTTGGTCACCTGCAACTTAACATTGACACAAGTGATATGCTGTCAGTATCTAAAGTACCAGTACCTATTTCTCCTGCCCCACTCAACCTTTCCCTCTTTTAAGTACAGCCTTATTTCGGCTAAACTTTGTAATTGATAACAATTGGACAGGGTTTTGTTTTAATTTCCCTGCAGGTTATCAGTGGTCACATTGGATGGGTGCGCTGTCTGGCAGTTGAGCCTGGTAATGAATGGTTTTGCTCTGGTGCTGGAGACCGTGTTATAAAGGTAAGATGAAGTACCAAACCATTTTGCAAAGATTCACCATAAAAATAGCCAAATTGCTTTTCAAAAGATTCAAAAATTGTTTTCTTAATATTTCAAATAGCATTTGACTTGAGCCTTTTAACATCTATATATGTCAAAGTTGAATCAATGATGGATATTTCATGGAACTACACCCAAACCGATACATTTTTCTCTTGCTCATTGCTTGCTTCATGTGGTAGTGTATGGTTTTTCTTGCACCCAAAATATATCTTGTTGCATGTGAATGGCTGATTTTTTTCAAATATACAGATATGGGACTTGGCTTCAGGAACCCTGAAGTTGACTTTGACTGGTCATGTGAGTACAGTGAGGGGTGTGGCGGTCAGCGCTCGACAACCATATCTTTTCTCCTGTGGTGAGGACAAGATGGTTAAATGTTGGGATCTGGAACAGAACAAGGTAGGTACCTATTTTTTTTATTATATCGCAAAGATAAATGTGGATGATGATCAGGTGTTTTTACAGATTGTTTTATATATTAATTGATCTTCCTGATACTTCTGAAAACTCTCAAATTTTTCCTTTTTTGTGATACATCTTTTAATCTTATGTTATATTATTAATTTTTAAAACTTGAATTACTTTTTTTATTTTATTTCCACCAGACAATTCGTCACTATCATGGTCATTTAAGTGCTTGCTATGCCTTGGCGTTGCATCCGACTATAGATATTCTTACAACATGCGGAAGAGATGGCACTGTTCGGGTTTGTGTTTTATTGATTGAAATAAGTTTTAACTGATAGTCAGACTCTATTCAGCTTATTATGCCAGAAAGTAACATTGAAGAATAACTGGAAAATGGTACATAATCTTCACTTGCAAAGTGAAATATCTCTGACTTAATGTAATGCTTGAGAGTGATTTACTCTTAATCTGAATTTTAGGATACAGCAGCAAAACTAGATATAATGGCTAAGACTAATTTTTATTTATATTGCTAGCAAGTGTTTCAAACAAATTGTTTCAAATACTTGGATATTTTGTTAGTAAGGAATAATTATGTAGTTACTGAATTGCCTTAAAAAAAAGGAGTGTTTCCTCCTTGTTTTATATCTCAGGATCAAGCAGTTTAAACATTTCTGCAATAACTAATCTCTAAGTACGCTAACATACAGGGCTTAATATATTTCTTTTCCTAACTTCAATCAGATCTGGGATGTCCGCACCAAAGCCTGTGTGCATACTTTGACAGGGCACACAAACACTGTAGCTGATGTCAAATGTCAGGCTCCAGAACCGCAGGTAATGAAACATAGTATGTTTTCAATTGCTATAAAAAATGGTGACATAATATCCTTTTTATATTATCTTGCATGTCAAATCTTTATATTTCCTGGAACCAAACTATCATTTCTTTTGTTTTGTTTTTTTTTGTTGTTTTTTAAAGTGCTGTTCCGCTGTGGTATACTGTTAAATCTAAAATTGGAAATTAAAAAAATTAGAGCTGGCTTATAACTGGCTTCTTGGGTGAATTTTTTGTTATTTGCATGCCTACCTACTTGTACGGATTTGATCGACACATACCGATTACGCTGCCAGTTCAGATTTCCCGATTTCCGTAAAAAAATAAATTGTCCGTCAAAGTTCCGTCAAATGAATCTAACCAATTGAATCATTTTATTTAAACAAAAGCACTTTTATATTGTGTGTAAGGAAATTTATACAAAAGCACTATTTGTAGTGAATAATGGCAAAATTTAACAGGAAAGTGTATAGCAATATTGAGGCAGAAACGCTGTACCATTGGATCCATCCCTATCTACTTAGCATTTAGGTTCCTGAAAAATACCTATTTTTTCCCAAACGGGGTACCTAAATGAGACCTTTTCAAGAAGGCAGGCCTGTATTTGATTGTCTTTTCGAAAAAGAATTTGTCTTTTGTTTACACAGTTGAAATAAAATTTGAACTGACAGGTGATTGCTCTTTTTATTTTCACCAGGCTGGAAAAAAAACACCCTCCTGGTATGTTTTATGAGTAGTAATGCACTGTTGAACTCCTCAGGTGATTTCTGGTAGCCATGATTGCACTGTGAGGCTCTGGGATTTGGCAATGGGAAGAACAAGAGTGACCCTAACCAACCACAAAAAGAGTGTCAGAGCTGTGGCCATACATCCTGTACAGTAAGTGATTCCATTATATTATAAGTTTAGGATGGTGCAGAAATTTTCCTTCCCTTCATATAGCTTTTCCTTGATCTAGATTTATATGTTTTGTGGAGAGGCTTTGCTAAAGCTACAGCTTGCAGCTTTATGTTATTGGGAAAGTGAAGTGTTTTTCCATCGGACCTTCCTCTTTTCTGCATTTATGTGAAAATCTGCAATTTTCTGTATTCCGGCGAAGAATTGGAGCCATTGATTCCTATTTCTGATCGAACATCAAATTGGAATCTATGATTCTAGGCTACATTTCTGAGCATTCACTTCAAATTTCGTTAGCTGACTTGCTCAAAAAGATAGTCCAGGAATAATTCTTTTGTAACCATTAAGTCTATTTCAAGTTATTACTCTGTAATTTATACATAACTCCAAAAAGGCTTTGATTCAAACACACCCTCATAGGGTATCACCAAAATGCCCCCTTTTGCAGCTTTAAAAAAAAAAAAAGTTGTATGCGAAAGGGGGGGGGGAATGCCTTGGAACGTCCCTAGAAATGTTCCCGTTGTCGTCTGTCTTGTCCATCAACCTCGCGAAAATCCTCCATTTTTACTTCTTCTTGATTGCGTTTTATTATGATGATGTTACTGGTTCCAAGTAATTTATTTTAAACATCTTGATTCACAAAAAAATGTTTATAAATGAGAGATTTCTAGAGGAACATGAAACCCAATTAGTTTATGCTGCTGATGATGAGAATTGAAATATATGCTCTCAACTTAATCGAAATTTGAAAAAAAGTGACAAAAATAGTATTCTCTATCCAGCACCCCAAGCCTGCACAGTGCACCACTGCTCACAGCCCATTCACTCTCCTCCGTACTGTTCCTTAGCATGAGAAACAAACTAACATATTTCCATCTCTTTCTACCAGCAGCTAGCTTTTGGCCTATCAACACATCAAACAAAGGCTTCTTATAAGCTCCAATTGTACTCTCCCTTTCTCATTTTATTGGTCCTAACCTCCCCCTCTTCATTTTGGAATATCGATTCATTGGAACATGTGTAATGCATAAGGCTCCAGCATTCTTTAATTTCTGTCTGATGTTAAAATATAACCGTAGGGAAATATATTTATTTTATATAAAATCTGCAGGTACTCCTTTGCCTCAGGCTCTCCGGACAACATAAAACAATGGAAGTTTCCAGATGGCAATTTCATGCAAAATCTTTCAGGACACAACTCTATCGTCAACAGCCTTGCTTGCAACTCAGATGGCGTGTTGGTGTCTGCAGGTGTGTAGAAAAGATTGTGTGCAGCGTTTAAAAATACTTAGAAACTATGATGGACGATTGTTAGCAGAAATTTTATTCTGGCAGATATCTATTGAAATTTGCAGTTCATACGGCTATAAATCTTGAAGAGGCCTTTAAAAAAAAATGGCTAGCAAATATATCCTAAACCCATCGTGATCTGTTGTCAGTTTTACATCTCCATTATTTCCTTAAAAACTGTTATTCTTAGATGGAAGTATTTTTTTTTAATTTGAACATTTGAGCTCCTGCTGGTCATAACCAGACTCTACTGATTGAAATATCTAATAACCCAAACTAATCCTTAAATAGAGAACAATTTTTTTTTACTTGTATTTTACATTAATTTTCAAATACAGATTGGTCTCATGAAAATAGTTTAAAAAATAAAGTCTACCTGTGTTAAGTTTGAAATTCTCTCCTTCTCCGCTCACACACAGCTGACAATGGCAGCATGTACTTCTGGGACTGGAGGACTGGTTACAACTTTCAGCGCATCCAGGCCGCTGTTCAGCCAGGATCCATCCACTCGGAGGCCGGCATTTTCACATTGCAGTTTGACCAGAGTGGTTCGCGACTCATTACAGGAGAGACGGACAAAACTATCAAGATTTACAAAGAGGATGAGACTGCGGTGTGTTATAGATTCGTGCAATTTTTAAATTTTTGTATATTGTGAGGGAGGTAAATCAGTTATTTATTAATAAGCTGAGGCATGAAGTTAATTATTTTTTTATTTGACCTTCTTGTCAAGATTGTGCAAAAGGTAATTCATAAGGTTTAAAGAAATTTCTGCGGAAACAGGTTCTGTTGGAAAATTCAGTCAGAGGAACATTTTCATAAAAATAATAGTAAAAGATCCTATATTTACATATCTGGCTTGTGGGACCTATATATTTTTTATTGTTCAATGAATAACCATATGTAGACAACATGTAAAGACTTTTCTCATTGGGTTTGTATTAAATGCTCCATTAATTTAAGAAAAGGCAAAAACAGCTGATTTAATCTGTAGTGATAAATCCAAAACACCCTGAAATAGCTGATGATATTCTAAGAGCTGTTTGACATTTCCCTCATGCTCTTTATCATTCTATCAATTTTTTCTGCATTTAGTTGTGTGAAGTGCTAGACCAAGAATTATTGGAGATATTGGTTTTCTTAATTGTAAGAGGTTAAAAAAAGAGTGACTGTTTTAGAAATTTAGTGGTCTCTAACACTAGTTAGTATCACAATCTTCATAAGATTTAACTTATTCAAATAAAGCTTTTTACCACATCAGTATTGTGTGCTCTGTAACAGCACAATTTTGGGACACAACCACGGTAGTCTATGATTGGCTAGAAAAGGCACTCCTTCTTCGGAACACGTTTTCCTGTGTGAGGAATTGATGGCACAAAATGGCATCATAGCGTTGGCTAAGTGGTGTGATGCGATACTGCCGCCCAGCCCCTACTATCGACTTAGTTTATTAAGAGATGACCGTACACTATTTTTACCTATAAGTAATAGGCGATTGGTAAAACAAAATATCAATATATCCTTCAACTAGCACAACAATTTTAAAAAATAACGTGTACATCTTCAATGTCGTTTATTTGTACACATAATTTTAACGATTACGAGAAATCAAGTTAGGTGCCGAGTAGGTGCGGGTTCGATCCCCGTCCATGTCATCAGTCTAAAAATGTGTCTTTGTCTACTTGTCTTATCTGTTGGTCTCAAGCTAGATCTAGGTTTATGGCTTCTAACCTATTTTCACCTTACTCCCTCAGTCATTAGCATCAGTATTTGGTCCCTAGGTCTAGCTCCGTCTGTTAAAGCCTCTATAGTTGTTGGACTGCTTTTCTGTATCATAATTCTATTATTTATTCTGGCTAACATGAATCCTTAGGGATCCTATAGAGAAACTAGTTTGTTTACGTTCTGTAATAAAAACTTGGACAGGTCTAACTCAGCAAAGTACGATTTCTCAGTCAAGGCAAGTCGTGTGTAAAGCCCTCTGCCAGGAGCTTTCATTTTTGTGAAAGCCGATGGCAGAGTGGTTAAGCACACTGGTCTTCGCCTTGGCAAGGCGAATGGGTGCCGAGTAGAAGGTGCGGGTTCGATCCCCGTCCATGTCATCAGTCTAAAATGTGTCTTTGTCTACTTGTCTTATCTGTTGGTCTCAAGCTAGACCTAGGTTTGTGGCTGTCCCTTCTAACCTAGTAGTAGTAGTGTAGTAGTAGTAGTAGTAGTAGTAGTAGTAGTAGTAGTAGTAGTAGTAGTAGTAGTAGTAGTAGTAGTAGTAGCAGAAGTAGTAGTAGTTTTAGGAGTAAGACGCATTCTAGACTGATGACATGGACGGGGATCGAACCCGCACATTTTACTCGGCACCCTTACCAGGGCGAAGACCAGCGTGCTTAACTACTCTGCCATAGACTTCTGTAGATACAACTCACCTCAGATGACACTTTTGCATAGCAAAAACAGTTTTAGTTCCCAGTCTCCTTTGAGCCACCAGATCTAAAAAAAAAGTCAGTATAATGATCTATAGAATTGAAGGCCAAAGGGAGAGTGGAAAAGATTGGTTGTAAGGCTCAGCTTTCATCTCCTAAACGTTTCATTTATTGAGGTACTAAACAGAGGAACAATATTTAACTAGTCATAGAAGAAAAATGCTCAACTGTCACAGAAAAAATGGGGTAACATAGAATCAAATTCTTATGTATACAGTTGCCTTAATTGTTTATATCTTGGCCAAAGAAGTGATATAATGTAGCAAATTTTGATAGGGGCATTTCTATGAAGCAAACAGAACCATAACTGTAGGAAACAAAATTACAGAGTACCTTAGAATAGGTAAACTCACATCCAGTTTTGTTTCGGGAAAATGGTAGTGAATAATGAAGATTGTAGAGTATTAACACTTTTCTTCCTTTTCTAAGCATCATGCATTACTTAAGAGCATTGCGATGGTAGAGAGAGAGACCACTGTACTAATTTAGCAAACTTATATGTATATGTATTAACTATTAATCTTGCCTTTGTGTATTGTTTCAGACTGAAGAAACTCACCCCATCAACTGGCGTCCAGACATTTACAGAAAGAAGAAATATTAATTTTTATGTTGGTCTGTGTCAACTCTCAATAAATCATTGTAAAAAAAATGCATTAAATTTAAAACGGATATAAAATCCAATAACTTGTTTTTTGTTTTGTTTTTTTTAAAACAAAAAATGTACAATATATGAACTATTTAAGTCCAAAAGATCAATTTTTTTTTGTTTGTCATATAAGTATATGAATTTGGACATTGTTAGAATTATGATGATGCTTTTTTTTTTTTTTCATACACCAGTCACTGCCTAAACAGTTGAACTACTTTCAGAATGACTGTCATATGACACTTGATTTGTGCAAATTTGAAAGTTATTGAGATGATCTTTGTCTGTTGACATATTATAAGACCAAAAGAATTACTTTTTAACCAAACGGTTATACCAAAGAAACCTTGAAGAAATGTTGAGTAAGAATAAGTAGTGACCCAATATTATTAATTACTACAGTTGAGTCTTGAGTCTTGCAAAGAAAATAAACTATAATACCAAGTACATATATATGTCTAATGTATGCTCTGCACATGAGCTTACAAATACTCAGTCATTCAGAGTTCCTTCTCTTTCCAGAGGTTGGATGCCATGGTCTTCCATCTTTCTTGTTCAAGGGCAATCCCGCAGCACTTTTTGATTTTCATTACAGTCAAGTTCTCCACATTCTGGACCCGCTTTTTTCGCCTCCTTCCTTCGTGCCTTCCACCATACCCTGTATGATCTTCTTCTGAAAGGAACTGTGCCTTCTTAGATGGCCGTAATATTTAATTTATTTTTCTCTCTTTCACTGTTTTGAGGAGCTGTTTTTTGCTTGACATTTACCAAATCTAGTATTTGTTTTCTTTTCTTTCCAAGAGGCTCTTTTTATTCTTCTATAAATCCACATCTTTAAAGCATCTATTCTTCTTTCAGTATATGCAGTCAGAGTCCAAGTAAAGTTTCACACTTATGCATAAATGCCGACCAAGTATAACAATTGTAAATCCTAGACTGTCAATATTTCTCTGTTTGCTTTGAAATGCAAGGATCAACATTTGCAGATCTATCAAAATCTAATGGACCTGTTTCTTTTGGGCATGTCTTTCAAAGTATTGAGTAAACTTTTAGTTTTTATTTTATTTCAAGCTCAAGGAATTGAGCACGCTTCAGCCCACATAACATTCAATGTTGATGCAAATTCTGGCTGGGTTATCTAGATGTGGAAACTAAAACAGTCACAAGTCTTACAGGTGGTATAGAATGGGACAGTCACCATAGTACAAACACACACAAAATTTTTTTTAATGTTTTAAAAACTTAGCTACGTCAATCAGTACAGTTACAAAGAGTATTGCACTTTCATCGTTCTCATAATATGGGGTAGAAATAATAATAATAATAATAATAATAATAATAATAATAATAATAATAATAATAATAATAATAATCACCATCATCATCGTTTAAAAATTATGGGGGAAGGGCGGGTTCTGGGAGTGATTTTCTTAGAATATTTTATGTAGTTTTAACTGCAACCATTGAAATCAGGATGTTTGGAAATGTAGGAAACAATGTATTTTTTTTTGTCACGTGGTTGCCACGGTGAAGCGGCCATTTTGGATTTTGTAACCTAAAATCGGTGAATTTCAAAATCTATTTTGTCCTACATTTCTTCATCAAATGAATGAATTGAAACTTGTCAAAGAAGTGCAGCCACTTTATACAATATAATAGAGCGGATTTTGGCTATTCGAATTAAGATTTTTTGTACGAATTTTTGTTACTTTATTAATATTATATAGCTATGAATGGAAAACTTATTTTTCTTGACAAAATCTCAGATATCTATTAAAACTAAACTAAATTTTAAAAAAAGCCATGCGTCGTTATATACCTTTCTTGTTTACAAGGTGAACGCAGATCAACCTGTCTATGAATGAAACTATATGTATTAGATATGGAGGGCTAATGGCCTTGTGATTATTACTACATGGTCCTTTAGAACAGCGACACGAATCAAATACAAGAAATCACTAATATAATCGGAAGCACCGTTCGAATTATGGCTTTTCTTGGATGTTTTCTCACAATTTTGGCACTCAAAATGGTGACTTGATTTCCAAAAATCCGAATGTATACTGAAAAAAAATCAAAACACTAGAAACTAAAAATAATCAGGAAATCGATTATCGGACACCTTACTGGCCATTTCAAGACCCGTCCCTCCCCTTAATTAAGGCCAGTTTCTACTTTAATTTTGCTTAAAACTTCGATCCTATCCCTCATTTTTATTTCTTCTTAAATTATTTTTTTTTTTATGGTTGCCACGTTTTGATGTTGATGGTTTTTCTATCACGTGCTATCACTCCCTGGCTCACTCTTTCACGCCCCCCCCCCTTTTTTTATACTGCAGGGACGTTTTTCCTTTGCCTATCTATGCTGAATAACAGCTATTATGATCTAGGTATGGCCCGCACAATATATGGAGTTCGCAGAAGCACAAACATCCCTTCGGAAGTGTACAAAGAGCAGCCATTTGCATTCCGAAAAAAAAATGTGCTTGTTAAGTGCAATATGGCGACGAGTTTCTGGAAACCTTAGTATTGTAATTTGCTGCAAAAGAAATAGGGTAGGCATTATGCAACGATCTTTTTAGTATGTATTGGGGGAAAATATCAATCGTGAACGTGGAAAGGGAGTGATTGTCTTGTCTTGAGGAGATAAATTTTTTGGATGACTTTTATATATCGTATTTTTTAAAACCTGCTCCTAAATTTTTCAATCTGTGGGTTGCCCTGTGCCTCTTTACAATCGGCGGGCGAAAAGAAATATTTTCGGGTCATAAACACTCTATGCTTATTTAATGAAACTAACCAAATATTTTCGTTAAAAGAATTACACATACATTGTATTCTAAAATTACTACTAAAACAAAAGCCCCGAATATGGATTATATCTAGATTTCAGATTTAGCCTTCGAATCTAGATCTACATGTTCGGTTCTTACAAAGGAATTGAATATTCGTTTTGAATGGAGTGTTCAACATCCTCCGAGACAACTTGGGTTGCAACAAAATTAAGAATTCATGAAAAAACAACAACCCACAACGAAAAAAAACAAACAACAACAACAACAACAACCAACAAAAAAAATATAGCAACAAACAACAACATAAAATTTCGCCCCACATGTCCAGTTAGTCAGTGCGTATGGGCGAACTGGCTCAAGTGGTAGAGCCTTGGTCTCTAGATCAGGAGGTCGCGGATCCAATCCCACGATCGGCAGATTTATAAAATTGTGTTCGATGTTCGTCCCCTGCGACTGATTAATATAATGTGATCGAGCGAGATAGGAGTCATGGTATCCCCACCCTGCCTCGTGTGTGGCAGCACATAAAATTGTCAGACGTCAGTCTTGGGGCTCGCCGTTGTATGAGACCCTCCAGGGGAACCTAGGACACGTTAAACCCGGAGAGAGGGAGAGCTTGACGTTCTTGACCCAGCCTATCCGTCCTCTACACCATGTGCCTTCCACTATAGCCTACCCTCTACGATCGTCCTCTGCAATGGACTGTGCCTTCTTATCCGTAATATTTAATTTTTCTCTCTTTCACTGTTTTGAGGATATATACCATCTCTAGTATCTCAAGGTTTGTTTTTAAGAGGTTCTTGTTATCTCCTATAAACCCACATCTCTAAAGCATCTATTCTTCTTTCAGTATCATTCTGCAGTCAGAGTCCAAGTTTCATCCCCACATATTATCGTTTTTAAATGCCATAAGTAAAAAAAATAACAATGTTTTGATCTGCTCGTCCTATACACAAACAACGCAAAGTCGTAGCGAGGTGGAATAGCTCAGAACAATTATGTTTTTACTAAGTTTTGTGTAACATCAATGTAAACCAATGTTCCCATTTGATCTGGTTGGAAAATCTATAGAAAATAAACAGAAATGTGGCTTACAGTATAACAACTCATGTACATAGCCCGCCTTGTCAATTAACCATCTGGGTTTAGATATACAAAGAAGAAAGGTATAAGCTGAAGTAATTGACTTAGTGACGACCACACGGTGCAAATAACTCTAAGGCCGCTTGAACATAGCCTCTGCCTAAATTTTAATACTCACTTCCAACAAGGGGTGTAATGGCAAACACACAAGATTCCGGAAGTCTTTCTACCAATCCAAAACAAACTTCGTTCACCAATAATGGATACGCCCAGGATACTAGCAGATCTTTTGAAATGATTAGATCTCGATCTATCTCTATATTTCTAGATCAGATCTTTTGAAATGATTAGTCTACGGCAATGTTATAGTGTAGTTATATAAATGAACCGAGAGAAAGATCTTGATACCATTCAAGCTGTGGATTGACATTTTAATCGAATCGGACGCTTTTATGATTTGTTGCTGATCTATTTAGATCTAGACTCTAGATTAGTAAAACCTGCCATCATGTCGAAACAACACCTTCAACAAACACTGTTTCTACCAAACGATGAGCGTTTGATTACAATGATACCTGTCTCGAAAATGCCACGGAAAACTAACCTCAAGAAAAGAAGCAGTCTGTTATGTTCAGTTTGTAAGTTAATACAAAATCTTTAGATTTCGAATCTCTAGATCTGAAATTTGCAGTATAGTCTAGATACTTGATTCATGAAAGGAGGCAGTTCAGTGAGCCCCAGTGCTGGGCGGCAAAAGTGGCTCTTGGCAGCCCCTTTGCTTTTGTGACGGCTCGTGACTCCATAAAATATGGTTGCGCATTAGAAATGCATACATGTTAAAAGTTTTATTTAGCCGTTGCTAAAGATAAATCATTTTAAAGAGGAGTGTCTGCACTTCAAAATGGTAGCATTCCTGTCCCGATCAGAGCTGCTGATTTGGAGATATTTTACTTTGAACCCAACAGATTGAAAAATGTACTGGCCACTCTTTCTAGAAACTTGCCTTTCCTTTAGATTATTCTGTTAACCTGAATTTTACCAACTACCAAGTTTCATCAAATATGAACCTATCAGAATGGAGTTCTAACATCCTCACAATTTAACATGTTCTAGATCTACCTCAGCTGGACTCAACAAAGCAAATGACGTCATGCCTGGCAAAGTTCAGCCAGAAATTCCCAATTCACTGAACTTGGTCTTATGAAACACCACAAATTTACATAGGCTAAGGGGGGTGGCATATATTTCGTTTTCTCTTTCACTTCAGTCAAATTCTGTTGTTAGTGTGAACTGTGGGGCGCTTTAACTTGTGCTTTTCTAAGCTTCTATTGCATATTCATAAAGACACCCGCACATACAAGACAACAACACAACGTAGGCTGTGAGTTCTTTTGAAAAATACAACTCGGGTGCAAGTTTTTATTAAAGGAAAGAAACTAATATCCTAACAATAACAGAGAAGAAATAATAAGCCCTTAGCAACCGCAACCACACTTCAAACTACAATCACTCAATTTTGACAAAAACACTATATGCGCATAATTCTTGATTCATTACAAATTCCTGATAATAATTTGACATGCTAATTCAGCTAAAGAACAAGGGCCAATATAATAGTAAATGTATACTTTGTGAACCCCCTATGTTGATAAAATGAGAGCGAGTACTTATAAAATATCATTTAGTGGATCACTATTATAATATAATAGTGCCCAACTTATTTCGCTGACTTATCCATCACAGAGACTTCAAAATTAGCAATTTAAACACTTCTTCACTTGGAAGCCTTTTAAAAAAAAATCAAAACTCCTGTGAAACTTTGAGATGAATGTTTGTAAAGTACATCCTGTTTTTTTTTTTTTGGCCTATAAAGATAATATTTAATTCATTAGATCTTAGAAGGGAATGTGATTTCACTAAAAATTGTGTCTCTTTCTTAAGTCATGCTCACAAGCAGAAGGGTCATGTGTATGCTTTATCTTCTCTTTTAATGACTAAGATTTCAAATTTGTATCGTTCACACCTGCACTACTAACCAAAACCTCAACAAAGTTATGAATGTCTTCCAAGAAAGTTACATAACTCTTGGTCAAATCACATTCCTGATTTTAAGAGAAAGTGAAAGTTCAAACAGAAGAGGATTCATGTTTTTTCAAAACTAAGACCAATTTAGCAAGCGTTGTTTAATCCACTGTAGACCCATTTCATATTAACAAAAGTAAAAAGTATAATTTTTAATTGTTTTCATACATATCAAATTGTAATACCAAATTTTTATATTTATACAACCGGAACATACAAATAATTTCGAGCAGTATCCAGAACTGCCATGAATGATAGTTCAATAAAGAATGTTATTAATTTGATATTTAAGACATTGTAGTACTAGTGTGAAGTTTATTTAATGCCTCAAGTGAGATGAAAAGCAACCGAATATGAATCTTAAAGGTCACTTCTTTTATTAATACATTGTATTACATTTTTTCATATTTTGCCCCCTTTAGTTTTTTAAAAGCAATGCAATGATCCTTGTTTCTTTACCTCTTACAGTGAATACAATGGAGAGTCCAGTTAAGGTTTATATTTATCATGTTAAAAAATCAGACCGAGGTGATGGCCACAAGAAAAAGATGGCCTGGTTGCTACGTGATCTTCGCACGGTCGATGGAAAGAGTGCAGAAAAGGTTTGCAATTAATTGTGTGTACCCGCAGAATGCCTTTCCTTCTCCCATTTGTTTAAATTTTTTGTTTTTACGTAGTCTTTAAAATTGACCATTGTATTTGTTCACACATGACCATTTTTCTATTTTATTGATAGATACAGAAAAAATTAAAAATATTTTTTTCAGAACAGAAAGTTATTTGTTTTAAAAACAATAATGAACATACATTTGGATCTTAATCTTTTTACTTTTGAAAGTATAATAGCTTTTTTTTGCAATGTTTATATAGAGACTGAAAAATAAAGGGCTGATTAAGTGTCTCCTGAAGATATGTTCCCGGTAAAGCTTTTTTTTCATCCCTAAACCAGTTAAAGGTGTAAATAAATATAATTTCACTGTAGTAGCACTCAGTGTTTGGTTTAGGGAAAGGCATCATCTTATAATTACATGCCTTTTTGTGCATTCACATAGTACATTTTTTGTTTTGTCCTGCATTTGCAACAGATTTTTATGAAAATGATTCTGTTATTTAACTCTCTCTAGTTAAGGAGATAGTCAGAGCTATTTAATGTAAATTAGACATTTCTTTTCAATAAAGTTTAAAAAAGGATCCCCTCAAAATATCTGCAAGACCAACTCACATATCTTTTGAAATATTGTTTTCAAATTAACTTTTCATGCATAACACATCTCCATTAAAAAATGTAGAAGGTAGAAAGTGTGCTTACTCTGTGCCCCATCTTCCTAACAATGTGCGTAATTATAGACATGCATCATTTGAGAAAAGAGATTGTTCTCTGTCTATTTTCAGCCCACTGCAGAATTTGACTTACTTTTTGAGAAAGTGTACAAATGGATGGCATCAAGTGTGGAAGATAAAGAGACTTTCATATCATCTTTGTGGAGGGTATCTTTCACCTATAACTTAAATTTGTGAAAAAATGCAAACTTTAATAAATGTTTTGATTATAACCTTAGAATGTGTGGTATGTTATCATTTTATTTCAAGAGTTAAGTAAAAAAATTAAAATTAATTGTTATAAGTTTGAATTCTTAAATTGGCCAGGCTTAGTACAAATAGTAGTAATAAAAACATTTTATTCCTGATATTCTTTTCCTCCCAGACACATTTATATCCTAATTGGTTAATTTAATGTTGATTCCTAATGATTTAAGGTTATATAAGATAAGTCTACATATTATAGTCTTAAATCCTTTGTCAAAACTAAATATTTCTATAGCAATTTTTTAAACCAAAGGACGATTTGGGTGGTGAGCATGTGAATGAATTTTTATTGTAAATAAATACATGCAGCACAGATTTCCTCAAACTATTTGCCCCTTCTTTAGGCAGGTATTTTAAATTTGCTTTAACATGGATTGTTTGACTATTAAAGAGTGGTATGATTCGTATATTTTTAACCTTTCTGAATTCAATCATGAAATTAAATTTAAAATATTTTGTACTCAGTGCCTCTTTTTTGCAGTTAAAAATTGACGTTGAGGACATATATTGACTAAGCATCTGTCACAAAAAAATCAGAAATAATTCTTGGTGTCATTTTACTTTTCCAGTTCTCCAATTTTGACAATCAGTGTGACAAGACTTTTCACTGAAGAAACTAATATTTTTAGTAGTAATAATTTTGCTATTATCATAAATCGTTTTACTCTTTTTTCAGTTAAGTCACAGATTTCTTATACAGAAGCCAGATTTCATAAACATCCCTGAAAGGTTGTTAGAAGGTATGTACTACCAGTAGGAGCTGAAATGAGTTTGTCTTTGTAACACTTTTAATGCCCTTATTGTGATTTTGAATATTTTTTAACTGACATTGTCCTGCCTTTGACAAAATGTACATATGCCAATTGAAAGTAGAAGGGATAGAGTGTGAACATGCTAAGATTTAATTGTATGTGGGTTATGAAAGTTAAAATACCAGTTTTTTCTCTATTTTTTCTTTTGGTCCCTGTCTCAATTAGTTTAAACTTGAATGTCCATTTCAGAGAGAAGAATTCTATTGTTTCTATCTTTCTCATCCTAGACATAAAAGACCCACACATGCTTCGTGAGAAATCACAGTCAGTGGATGACATCTCTATAGAAGGCGAGGATTATCAAGCACTGTCAGCCAAAGAAGAGTCTGACCTGGAACTATTGATGTCTGAATGCCAGGTGGCAATTAGTAATGCTGAGGTTTTCACCGAACAGCTGTCTAAACAACTCTCAGTCCTGGATGGGGTAAGTGAATGAACACACCTTTATTTACAATTTCAGCAAGAAAGTTGCTAACCATGGTTTTGTTTTTACTATGTTAACAATGATACCAAACAAAAATATTTTCCACATATGCAATGGATGATGCATTGCATTGTAATACAAAATGATTTCCTTCCTTTTTTTAAATGTTTGTCAGTTTGTAAACCCAATGACTTATGCGTTACTTTTTCCAACTTTTCAAACTTGAAATAAAGCACATCAGATGTTTTATGGGTTTTTGTCTTTCCTTTTGTTTAATATCTGTATCTAATTTTGAATATGCTACTTCCCTGTTTTCAGGCAAATATACATTCTATCATGGGATCGGAAGATCAGGTGTTGAATCTCATGAGACTTCTGGATGATGGCATCAGAGAAGCGGAACAAATTGAGAGCAAACTGGATTCCTATGATAATATTCTAGCTGTAAGAGTGCGGACACCTTGACACCAATTGATATTTGTGTCATTTAACTGTTTGGACTGTTTTTGATACACATATCATAGCCAACAATAGTTCGACATAAGTTTATGAACTAATTTTGAAGTCAAGGGTATCTTTTGAAGTTTTACGTTTTTATTTTAAATTCATATTTTCCTAGCCAAACATGTAACTGTTCTTGTCTTTTTCTCTTTGTCTCTACCATGTATTTATTTTTTTATTTTTTTCTCATTAGGGATACTGTTTCCTTTTGTTAATTATCTCCTTTTCATAGAAGCAATGATTTACGTAATTATTATTGTGCTAAGACCAATTTGCCCCAAATGTGTAAATGTTTTTTTCTCCATTTTTTTAATGCGATGTCATAAATTGCTTGTTTAGAGTGTGAAAGAACAGATGGAAGTGATGAGGGACAAGGATACTCTGCTGACAGTGCGGAACCAGAATCATCAACGCTTGTTGGAGGAGCTGGAAAATCTTCAGGTTAAACTGATTTTTTAATTAATCAAAAGAAATATCTTTAAAAAAATTTTTTTTTTAATACCTAAATTACTATTTAAATACATATACATGATTTCAGTAATAATAGGGCGATGTAGATACTTAAAAAATATTTGTAATTGAAAAAAAAAAAAGAAAAGAACAGAACATTTAACTTGATTTTTGAGACAATTTTTAACATTGACTTTTTTAAAAATAATTTTTTGTTTAAACCTCAAAAATAAAGTATATTGCCCAACAATAAATGAGTTAATAAAAAAAAAAAGAAAAGAACAGAACATTTAACTTGATTTTTGAGACAATTTTTAACATTGACTTTTTAAAAAATAATTTTTTGTTTAAACCTCAAAAATAAAGTATATTGCCCAACAATAATTGAGTTAATAAAGTCATAATCTCTGTTGACAAAAACTCCCCCAAACTTTCATTTATTTTTAGAAAAAACTAGACCTTGATTTGAAGTACATGCAGGCGCTAATGGATGGGGACCTTACAACCTCTCAAGGCATCAAAGAATGCACAGAGGCTGCTCAAGCTCTGTACCAATGCATGAATGCAGATATCCACCCTTGTAAGGCTTTGTGATAATTTAGTCAAGCAGAGATAAAATCTTTGCTGATTTTAATCTTAAAGCTGTTTTTTTTTTTCATTAAATGGCATAGAGATTCTTTTATAGTCAGAGTCTAGTTACTTAATCAGTTTTCATGTTTATTTTGGAACATTGCGTTAAGAATCAAATATATTATGCTCCTTCCTCTCAACCAATCCCAGTGACTTTTCTCACCAAACTAGGGTGCAGTTTGATTGAGTATATTGTTTACAAACTGTTTTTGACAATTGATATTCACCATGATTCAAAATTCTTAAAATATGATTGTCTGTTGAAACAATAAAATCCCTTGCTCTGATATCTTTGTGTAAATAAATATTTGTTTATTTCTTAATTTGTATGTTTTATCTTTTTGTTTCAGCCCTTTGCAGATTAGGGGCTGTTGAGGAGCAACAAAAGTATTTCAAAAAGCTTTTGGCAAGCTTTTCAAAAAGGCTGATTCATCATTTAAACAACTTGTTCATACATCATGTATGTGCACATTTATACATTCATAAAAAAAAATTTTTTTTAATTGAGCACTGGTAAAAAAAACACAAAAAAACAATAACAAAAACATTTAGAAAAATGTTTTTTTTTTTGGAATTTAAAGCTAATTAACATTTTCTTTGTAGTCAGTTGTAAATGTGTCCTAGAAATCTGAAATTTCTGTCATGGCTTTGCTCACCAGTTGGTGAACCTGGGGATTTGTGTCATGGTGTTAGCTAGATTATGTCACTTCTAATGCTCTTGTTTAAAAACTTGTAACTAATTGCCCTCAGTGATGTGGTGTCTTGTTTTGGTAATATTTTCTAAACTGTTATTGCACTTTAAGAAATCCCGTACTGATCACATTGCTGGAATAGGCATGGGACATAGTGGCAGTTTCTCTAGTGTATTTTTTAATAGCTTTACTATTCATTCATAAACTGTTAATAGTGTAAAGGTAAACAAAACTGCAAGTCAAGTCACTTCTTTAACCAACATTCTCGCTGCAGAAATGCCAGCATATGTTTGTAAGTATGAATAAGTTATGTTCAGTTTGGAGGTGAGATTTCCAAGAAATTTGTTGTATACATCTTATGTTGCCTTGTTGGTCATCAATTTACATGAAAATTTCCCGTTTTCAGTTGTGTTCTTATCAGGAGATTTCTTCTGAATTTTTTCTTCGCCTCTTGTGAAGAAATGGAAACATGGGCTTTAAAATAAATTATATTTAAAATCAAGTTATATTGTGTACTATGACCATAGACATAATGAACTACAATAAAAGGTAGAAAATACAAGCTATCCTAGTTGGTATCATTTGATAAATGATTTTGTTAATTATCTGTTCCATAAAGAGTCATTTATTTGTCCTTGTCCATAGCAGATAGGCATCTCATTGTGGGACTTAGTGGCAGAATCAGTTCAAATTATGCATTGTTTTTTGTTCCATCAGATCCGCATAAATGACTAGTTCTCGGTGGATTAAGTTGTGTTGTGGCATTCGAATGTCTCCAGCGTAGCGGCTCAATGTCTCACCCATTTCATTACCCTTTATATTATATATATGACAAAATAAAACAAGACAGGGATAATATACACCATAACTTAAAAGTTTAAAAGCAAAATAGCACTAACTCATTCTCATGATTTCAGAAGGTTGGGGAGAGAACAGATACTCTTTTGCTATAAGCAAGCTCTCACTATTTATACTAGGATCTTATATTAAATTTGATACCCATAAACATCAAAATTATTAATATACTGATCACTTTTTGTGATTTGTCACTTTGAGGTGAACAGGTGCAGGATAAAATAAAGATTTGGATAATCTTTTTTTTTTTTTGGCTTCTTTCAATGTTAAATCTGATCACTGTAAATGGTAAATTTGTATCATTTACTCAGTTAAATAATCAGTCAAGTTGAAGCACACATGGTCTAGATACATACTGAAGAGAGTTCATGGAAATTTAACTGAGTAAATGATACAAATTTACAATACTTACATAGTGTCTTACTGCTAGGTTTACATAAACACCATGCACAATATGCAGTGTATTAACCAGATTTCCTAAAACCAAAGTTAATTACTTATCTATGTGTTTTGTGTGTGTTTTTTTATATTTTAAAACTTTTACAGAGTCAATATGAAAGTGCAGGTCATTTTATAAGACCCCCAAAAGTTATGGTAGCTTTGAATGTTTCATTTCCTGTCTGTCTAATCTTAATTCTTTTTTTAAATTTTTTATACTATTTCTCAATTTATCGTGCATCATTTTTTTTAATATTTATTTTAAAAATGTTGTTTTCCATTCTCACCTATTTTTAATTCAAAAATTTTCTCCATTGAATTGAATAATGATTTCTTTGTTCCCAGGTATATATGGGCAGCATTAAAAAATTGTACACAAGGGAAATTTCTGACTTCATGGAAAGTGCAAAGCAGAAACTTGTGACTGCAAAGGATTCTAAAGGAAAACTAGGTATGTTGAATAAATTTGTTCATGTGGCTAAATCTGGATTACAATTTAATCTTTCCTGATCAGACAACATAGATATTGAGTCCATTGGTATGCGTTTGTGCTAGCAGATCTTTGCTTGAATGTACACACTATCTATTTTGAAATAATAGAAATCAATGCTTTGATCTTTCAAAATTAATCCAGAAATAGTGCACACACAATGGGATGTGAAAAGATTAATGCTTGAAGGTAGATAACAAAGATATTGTGCCCCTCTCCCTGCTCCTCCCTCTCTCCGCTTCCCCTCCCTCCTCTCTCTATCCTCTTTTTATCACTATAATTTTATTTAACCGCTAAATCCCCAGGGGCGTCCACTCTTCCCCGGCTGACTGGTTCCAGTACAAGCCTGACCAAGATTGAGGCTCGGGGCCGCTCGGGCTCCAGCCACAGTGTGGACTCCTCTGGCCTCAAGTATGGCTCAGAGCTGGACATTGCAATGAGGAGTGTTTTTGATCAGGTTAGTTCTTTAAATTAGAACCATCTTCTAATATCTTCTTCTTGTCTGTAAAGTATTGTCATTTATCCTATTTTCTTCATTAAAGTAAATTTTTGTCCTTTCCTTCCAGGTGCTGGAGAAGGTGCTCTCTGAGTTGGAACGTGTATGCATTGCTGAGCAGGACTTTTGCTTCAAATTTTTTCATCTCATTGACAAGAATCAACCATCAGAGGAAAATTGCCAAAAGGTGACTCAGATTAAGTCTTATTCCATTGTTAAGTAGTTTTTACTTTACACTTGAAAAAGTTTTAGTTTTTTATTTCAATCAATCTCAATGATATATGGATATGCTTTTAATGTTGTCTTTCCAGTGCAGTTTTTTTTTTAAATAACAGGAATTCCAATTGCTAGAATGGAGGCTATGCTTACCAACAATTTTGTTGGTGTTGCTTGGAAACCTGATAAAAAAGTTGTGAGGAGAAGATATTGATTAAAATAAACAAAATATGTTTGTTTTGGTCCTGAAAGCTTTTAAATTGACTTTCCAATTTGTATTTGAGGTATTTATTTAGTAAGAACATATGCATTCCTCTTCAAAGGTTATTTTTTAAAAGGACTTGCCAAGTTGTTCTACATATGCCTATGAATTTACAAATCACATTGTTTTATTAATTGTCATGCAATCTGAAAGCTGGAACTAATTTTGCAGTTGTTATATATATTATATCAATATCATTTTTTTTTAAAAACATGTTATTTAAGATATTTCTGCAGCTGCTACCTTTAGTGATGTGATGCATTGCTGAGCAGGACTTTTGCTTCAAATTTTTTCATCTCATTGACAAGAATCAACCATCAGAGGAAAATTGCCAAAAGGTGACTCAGATTAAATCACATTGTTTTATTAATTGTCATGCAATCTGAAAGCTGGAACTAATTTTGCAGTTGTTATATATATTATATCAATATCATTTTTTTTTAAAAACATGTTATTTAAGATATTTCTGCAGCTGCTACCTTTAGTGATGTGATAGTGGCTAATTGTTTCATTTGGTTTGCTCACTCTTTCCAATTAAAAAAGTAGATTTACTTAAACTCTTTCCATTTTTCTTTTAATATCTTGAACAGTCTCAATAATACTGAAACTTTTCCATCATTGAATCGTGAAAGTTAATATCGATAGATTTACAAAAATGGCAAAGCAGTATTTTTATACTAAAGAAAGCTTGGTGGCTCTGGGATGAAAGTGGCAAGAGGTCCAAAGTTTGAATCCTGCCAGAGCCACCTTGCTTTGTACTGGTTGGTGGGTGTCAGTAAAATAATAATAATAATAATAATAATAATAATAATAATAATAATAATAATAATAATAATAAAAATAATAATGCGTGTTTAAACATCTTCCCTATTACGTTGTTTAAAACATTTTGAGTTAATCAAGCAATCAATAAATTCAATTTTGATAAAATTCTATTGCAAATACAAAATGCTCAGAATCATAGTAAAGTTCAATTTGATATATGATGCAATAAAAACAGTACAATACATATGTAGTAAGAATCATTGTGATCAGCCTAGTCCTGGTTGTCTCGCTATGGGGTCTATCTGATCTTGAGATCTTGGAGAGGGCTTCTTTTTCTCTGACCCAATATTCATGTCAATGGTATTTGCATGAGCAGCCTGTGTTGATTATTGTACAAGTAGTCCAAATTTACTTACATATTTTGTTCTCCCACCTAGGAGCCAGGCCCCCATGGTGAGGCTGCATCTGAGGCAGAATCAGAGGTGTGGGTGGCGAAACAAACATACTCTACTGCTGAGTAAGTTTGCTTAGATAGTTCTGGTACTCGATTTATGTCATTTTTCTCCAAATGTCTAGGAAAAGTTATTATTGTACACTTTGGAAAACAATTTTGAGAAAATGAAAGTGAAAATTCTTCTTCTTTAAGTGAATAAATATTTTAAGGTAATGATGCAAAGAGTTTTTCTGTTTCCACTGTCTCTCATATTTTAAACATATCTTTCACTCCATCGGAATGATTATATTTTGACAGAGCATGACAAATCTAAAAATCTATGAAAGAAAAACACCTTGCATTTCTCTTTTTTCTGCTTTGGCTCTCCAATTGAGAGTATCTCCTCTTTCTTCTTGAAACTTTTCTGACACCTCTGCAAATGAAATACAAACTCTCTTAAATTGTGTCATGCAAAAAGCAATAGCTTATTGAGTTGATCATATACTATAATATTGTTTGAATAAATAACCTATATTAATTTAATTATGGTATCAGGGTGACAAAATGGTTTATTTCCAAGTTAGAGAAAATGTTGTAGTGGTGATTATAGACAGGTTTGTAAGCTGCAAATCCATTTGTCACATAAGTCCTGCCACGGCTTGAGTTGGTTTTAAATTTTATCATTGATGCTAACATACACATTTCAATTAACGTTTAACACTAATCTTAACAGCTGCTTCATCTTGTGTACTTGATAATATGGAATTCAGATTCATGCGCCAGCTTTGGTGATGGATACATATAAAGCCTATCTCATGCTTTTCACTGCCACTTCACATTGCCTTGTATACATTTAAGAATTAATTATAAACAGAAAAATACATTTTTTAAGTAAAACTCATTTTGCTCCATATAGTTTTGTAATAATAAATTAACAAGCATTGACAATTTCAACACACACTTCTGCCGCGAAGGAAAACCTTTATATATTTTGACTTGTGCCCCTGAAATTTGATATTTCTAGAACACTGTCATTTTCATTAGTGTACTGGATATTATCTCTTTCCTCCCTAAATTTATAAATAATTATGGACATGTCTATAATGGATAGTGTATTTTGTAAACCTAGAGAATATATATTTTTTTTTCTATTAGATATATTGGTTGAAAATCTTCCTTTGCATGTAAAATTAAATCATATAATTATATCTGTATGTTAATAATGAATAATATGTTCTATGTGGTATGTGGGGGGAAAAAAATCAACATTTAGCGTATTTCTTTCAGCCTGTGTTTGAAAGTCAGATTTAAGCTTTCTTTATACGGTTTAAAAAATAAATATGAATTTGGAAAAATAGCATCTTCACACAGGTTGTTCACATTGATATGCTATTGTGCAGGCAACTCTTTGTATTGAACTGGACACCTTCCATTTTGAAAAAAAAAAAAGCAAAGCTTTTTCCTTTTATAAATTTTTGAGAACTTCCCAAATTAATGCGCACACAAGAAATAGACCTTAAATCATGTGATGTGAAAAGGTTAACTTTTGATTTTGATTAAAGCAAAATTGCAGTAATTACAATTTTTTTTTGATAAAAATAAATATTCAATGAAGGTTTCTTACGTTTGATGTAAATATGTAGCATTCTCTTATTTCATAAAGATAAACAAATAAATTCTGAGTTCCAATTTCTTTTTCTACACTGATTTATTCTTCCCACAAATTAACTGGTTGAACATTTTTATTAATTATAATAGTATTTCATGCCCTATTGCTTCCTCACTCTCTAATTTCTTATGTGCACTGCCTTTGACCAAAGCTAGTCATTTGTGTATCAAGACTTTCTTCAATTAACATGTGAATAATACTGATAAAGAAAGTGTCCAGAGAAAAAAAGACAGACCCAAAAGTTTTGTAAGTGTTGGAAAGAAACAGTGAAGTGTTTCATAATTCTGTTGATGGTACAGGTTAGAATTTTGATATGTAGCAAATAATTTGCATTGATCAAAGGCAATATAGATGCTTATATTACCTTTCTCTAACACCTCAGTACTAACAATGCTCATACACTGTATAACATTATAACCCTTTGCTTTTAGCAGTGAGTATATAACAGAAAACCTAGGTGAAGGGCTCCTGCAAAAGCGGGCGGCAGTTACAAACAGAATGTGAGTAAATTAAACCAAGGGAACTTTGTCTGGCTCTATGTATTTTTGCTGCATTTGCTGATGGCTTTAACAACTTATGTTTTAACTAGATGAGGCGTGAATTGATAGATTTGGCAGGTCAAAAGCTTCAGTATTATTACTTTAACATACTGAAGGACATCTCGACATCTGTAGGACGTCTCTGTCATGGCATTCAAAATTTATTGATAATAATCATGATAAAATAAAATTTTAAAGCTTTACAAATTACTATATCAAACAGCTTATTTTAATTTCAGTTTTAGGGCTATATGGTGGGTTCAGGATTATAACTTAAATCATTGTCTGTAAGGAAAAAAGTGCTTTTGATAAAGTTGAAGGTGATAATATACAATTGTATTTCACTAATAAAGAAATAATCATCCATGAAGACACCTTCTCCCATATTATATAATAAATACAACTGATTTCTGTAACCTTCTTTGGTTTTTATATGCTTCTGAAATTTTAACTCGCTGAGTTTAAGGCAAACAGAATGTATTTTAGAAATATGCTGCTTATGAAAAAAAAACTAAAAGTACCAAAAATTTCTTTTTATATCATTGTTATGTTATTTCTTACCATCGATCTTTATATTTTCTATTTCCAAACCAGTATTGATAATCTCTCTGTTTTGCCACTTTTGAACATTCTTTTAGTTGGCTTGTTTTATTAGTTACTGATTAGTGGTCTTAGATTGATTTATTCACTGGTTTGGAAGTTTTTGAAGAAAAAAAATGTATCTTCGTATATTCCAAATTGTATGCTAAATCTCAAGCATGGATCTTCCTTTATTTTTTTTTTTCAGTATAAAATCTAAAAACTCTTTAACGCTCTGCACCTTTCAACAACAATAACAGTAGTGAAATAATTTTATATTTTTAATTTTTGCCAGTGTAACAGTAAACATGCATTATGTTCATTATTGAGGCATGATTTATGTAGTTTGCTGTTTTCTAGTAGTCTTTAGACAGCATTAAAAAATTGTATTATTTTTAAGTACAAAGACAAAAAATGTGTGTGTGAAAAGTTAAAAAAATTATGGTATTGCAATGATATTTCAAGAAAAAGGCAAAACAAGACTTATTTGATTAAAAAAAATTGAAACATGACAATAAACTTGCAAGGTTATAAGCTTTTCCTTTCTTTAAACTTTATAATGATCTTATGCTTTTTCCCTCCTGTAGGAGACAAATCAACGACCAAGTCAGGTGAGTTACTTAATTAAAGTTTAACCAAATTTCTTGATAATTATTACACCTGTTCATTCCTGTTCCGCTTCATTCTCCTACATGTTTGCACAAATGTTTAAATGCAGTTTCTGATTTCTTTAGTACCCCAATAAAAAATTCAAAATAAAATTACACATACATACGCATACAAGCTGTCTTAGTTTGGAAGATCACTCCTATTTATATAAATTTTATCCTTTTAATGTATATGCATCATATCCACAAGTTTTTTTCCCCACTTGGACGTATGAACACAATTTTTCTTTAAGCCCCAAAACTTGAAAATAATGACTACTCATCAGAACTGCACCAAAGGAGTCAGTCCAACCAATGAAATGATAAATCCAAACATATTGTTTTAATAGCTAGGGAGAAATTAAACATGGTAGTGTTAGAGAATTGCGAATTGACTGTTTTACAATAAAACAATCATAACTCTGTCAATATATCAATTATTTTGTGGTAACCACACTCAAACAATTCAGGCAAGATGCTTTTTTTGGTGTTGGTTACATGCATAAGCTCCTGTTACAGTAAATGAAACAATGGCATGTCCTTTCAGTGATAATCAGACAAGATACAAGTAGTAGTGTTACGCTTTTAATGGCTTCATAACCTCTCTAATTGACTTGTAACGAGAAACAACATAGACAGGTGAGAGGGTTTGGGTTTTGAGCCTTGCTGTGAATGCCAGATCCCTTCTGGTCGGATCAGTGTCTGTAATGTCACCAGCCAAGTCCCGGATATCCTGCTCTGCAATTTTTTTTGCAATATATAGCCTGTTACTGACACACACACAAAACATAACATTTTTTTTTTTTACAAGATAGAACAGGGTCATAAAAGCACTTCTGTGGCTTTTATCAATTTCAAAGTTAAGCTCAAACAATTAGAGGAAAGACATCAAATTAAATAAAAGAAATACATTTTTTATAAATAAATGTTTTTGCTAAATGATGCACTACACGGTAAAGAATAATGGAGGATGTGGTGTTCCCTTCCAGGATGTCAGGGAATGATGATTTTTTCAGCGCGAGGTGGAAGATCAAGCGATATCAATTCTTAAATAGTTTCAACTCATTTATTTGCAGTCAAGGGAGTTTCAACTCATTTATTTACAGTGAAGGACATTATAATATTAGTCTATTTATGCTCGTTTTAATTTGAAAACCTCTTTTGTATTGATTAGGGAGATGATGGCAAAGCTGTTCCCCCTCCTGGAAGATGAGCTTGACAACTTTCTCACCCACGCAGACAGGCAGGATGGCATGTAAGTGAGCTTAAAATTATTCCTCAGTAAGTCATAGTGGTGGTGCATGGGTCAAAGTAGCAGCCTCTAATGCAGAATGTGCAGGGTTCAAATCCTGCTCAAGCCACCTTGCTACCTACTGGTTGAGTCAATTTCAGTATAATGTGAGCAACCAAGTCAGTAGGTTACATCAATGTAAAGGATCTTTCTTGAAATCTAGGAGACGTTCAACAAGGATAGGGCTTTGCTATCCCCAACCAAAAATTTCGTTTATAGTTATGCTTGTCATGAGCAAGGCCGCGGCTAGGTAAGCCAGGTAAGAAGAAAGGTTTCCAGGTAGTTTTCCACTTTGACCAATTTTATTTTTTTATCTCACTTTGATCTATTGCTGGATATATTTATGGTATAATATGACCTGTTGAAACAGAAGTCATGGTATCCCTGCCCTGTCTTGTGTGTGGAAGCACATAAAATTGTCAGACATCAGTTTTGTCCACAATATAGCTTGTATAGTACTGACGTTGGATGTCAAACCAACTCAACTCAACTTGACCTATTGCTATCCAAAATCTCTCCAGGTACTCAATGTACATGCTGGTTAGAATGAGCCAACATGTGATTAACAACCAGGACATGGGATCGTATTTGGGCAAGACTTTTGGCAACTGCCTTATCAAGGTCAAGCGCAATTTTGACAAGTATATTGTGAGTAAATAAATTCAACATTGTCTATAGGCACTAGCAAAAACTAACTTACTTATTTAGGTTCTACAGTGATCATAATATCGGCGGATCCGCGGAAACCCGCGAGTTTGATCTTGCAGCTACTTTTTCTACGTTTTCCTCCTTGTTCCTTCTTGTTCTCCTTTCCCTCAAAGTCAGCAAATCGTGGAATTTTGTCTTTAAGGGGTATCGAATTGAAAAAACGACTTCAAAATAAATAAGCATTATCGGAACACAACTCAAATCGCGGATGTTTTCTTTGAGCGATATCAATAAGATAATATTACCCGACTGGGTCCATGTGCGAGATAATGTGTAACTGTATCACAACGCAAATTGTGTAACTTTACCTTTGAGCAGAGTTTACAGGGTGAACCGATTAGACCTGTGTCTGTTATAACAATGCGATAATGCAAAACACATGTATCTAAAAGTTATTAGTTTTAATTATCAATTAGTAAATTATCAGCCACTCCTACGACTGGGAGTATGTCGATAAAAGGTTGCTTTCATTTTGATCGGCTTTCCTTGGATGAAAATGCATTGTAACACACCTTCTAGATCTAGTAGGCCTATCAAGCTTTTCTAGTGCATCTGCGATCGTACTTTTTAACAATATTGTTAAAATTCAGGGACGTGAGGAACCAGCGGAGGAAAAAAGATAACAAGCAAACCGCAGATACTGTGAGGGTTGAAAATTTGGTTATAAGAATATAAAAGATACATGTACTTCATATTTTCCTGGTAATTTCTGTACAGTTCCGTGCTAGATTATACGGAAATACCTGATCTGCCACCCGTTATCAATTCAAGATGATACATTCAAACAATCCAATCTGTTGTTTCCTACTCATGTAAGGCGAATAGATGGCATGACTATCTCAATGGAATGTTTTTAACATTAAGGAGTTTGAAGCCCAATGAGCTCAATTTTAGAATGAAGAAAAAACAATAATTTTCATCCACAATCGACTAATGACGGGTTGTGTGAAAACCTCTCTTTGAAGTCCACATTTTAGTGGGCATCAGATCTATATATTCTAGATATAGACATAGATCGTTGACATTTCAATTTTCCTTTTTAGGTCTATGATTTAAGTAATAGTCTATTTAGGTATTCATGATCTGCAAGGCTTGAGAGATCAACCCTTAGGTACTCATAAAAATAAACGTAAGTGGATCTGAATAGGCTACTAGTACAAAATTACATATCTAGTCTCTCGTACTCTTGATGACACCTTTCCATCCATCTGTTATGTTGTGACTTTTTAAGTCTTGCAAAATATTCTAGAGGGCTACTAACATTAATGTTTTACATACGTGAGATGCCATTTCCCCCCACGAAGAAAACATTTAGAAAGGTCTAGTTAGTTCACGGGCGCCGCCGATGAAATTTCTTCCTTTTCATCCTTCTTACATCACTGGTTCTAAAGGTTAACAGTCTTGTTCTCCCTTAGATGGATGGCATTACTGTTTTTTTTTAAATTTTTTGTGATACATGTGATGTTTTTATTTAAATTCTAGAAGAGAAAATAAAGGTTCGCAATAGAGGTATTCTTATGTATTTAAAGGATGAAATGCTTAATTATCACCAATAAAATTACCTTCTTTTTTTAATGATTGCATAAAAAATCACAGGCCCAGTTTGCTCAAATTCTAGATTAACATTTTGGTTTCCTTGACATCTTTATATAACCCTTTTCATTCTTTGCAGGAAACAATGATGCAAGCAGTTAAAGAGACCAAAGTATCCAAAAAAACTAGGTGTGGCATTATCAGTTTTGTACATAACTTTGAGGTAAGTTTACCCCTAATTACATCTTTATACTTAAGATGAGGGTATAGGGTTTTCTGGTAGAGATAGTACCTGACGACTAGTGGTAGTCACATCCAATCTGGATGGCCAGGACCCTACTTGGTTCTCGCCAGTTCTCCCAGCTCAGATTTGGCTCCACGTGTTTGCTTGTGTACGGCAGTGCCATACCCCGGGCATCAGCTGACTAAACTATGTGAGTGAATTAGAGCAGAGGGAAGTCTCTTCTCTTACAGTGCACACATATCTGTCGGTAGAAGATGTGGATGAACCAGTTTTGGTCAACAGTGTAGATTGCGAGCTGTAGAAGGCCTCGTATTAGGTGGAGGGCGCACTTGAGACTAAAAATAAGTTAGTGACCATAAGGGTGGAAGGGACAGAAACCCCACCATGTACTTTTATAGTCAACCATGGTAAAAAATAGAGAAATGAGGAAACGAGATGCTTGTGACGTAGAAACCTCTGCGTCTAAGTACTTAGCTATATATACCAACAGGGAAGAAGAAGAAACTAAGACCAAAAAGAAGGGAATGAATGAATTTTCTAGCTCAAAGCCGAGAAGAAGGCTAGAGACTTATGCCTCAATCTTAAAAGTTCGAAGCTATCCTTTAAAGGTGGGGACTTGAAACGTCCAAACACTCTATAAGCTTGACAATCTTTTACAAGAGATGGACAGTTTAAAGGTCCAAATACTTGGAATCTCAGAAACAAGATGGTGTGGAAATGGAATAATAAAGAAAAATATATATATTATTCTGGAGGAGAGCGGCATGAACATGGAGTGGCAATTGTTCTCCATAACAAAATTGCTAAGTCGTTGCTAGGTGTTTGCAAAAGCTTCTAAATAAATCGGTTGATTTTACATCACCAAAAATACACTAATTAGATCAAGTTCAGTAAATCTAGTTTTAAATTTTGTAAAATAAAAAATCATAAGGAAACTATTATACAGACTATCAGTTCGGTGGATGCTAATGGCACAACGCTATTAATTTTAATATTTTAGAAATAGGTGAAACAAGTGTCCATTGTTCTAATTAGACTTTTGATCTCTCTTGCACTTAAGACAATTTTTTTCATGGCATAAATTTCTGTTAAAATAGGACAAAAATGAAGCAAACTTCATCAACATTCAAAAAAGAAATATGAGGTGACAGGAAACTTCTTTAATTTTTTTTTTTTGGTTGACAAGCTTTTTTTTTTTTTTTTTACCCTTTATATATTCTAGTTAAGACTTTATTTAGTTTTCTCGGCTTTAACTTTTTAATCATTAAGATTTGTCAGACAAGCTAATTTTTAAATACAAGTGTAAAAACCAATGGATTATGTGCAAAATGTCATCTTCAGATTTTCTTATTTCAGACACTCAACCATAAATGCTTTGAAAAAAAAAAAAAGACAAAAATTGTAAATCAAACAAATAGACATTTACCTTGTGTTGTGGTCTTAAAATGCTTGGAAAAACTTAGAACTATACCATTATTGTTTGCCTGTTTTAAAAACTTTCTTTAACTCATTTTTTATAATTTCAATTTCACTCTTTTCTTCAACATTTCCCGGATTTTGCTAACCTTGCTGAGGCAATTTTTAAATAAAATAATGTTAATGTCGTAATTGCTTAAACTGCATTTCTTTATTTCAATCTTTCTTTTTTCTCTAACCAATCCAGGATTTCACTAATCTTGCTGAGGCAATCTTCAGAGGCTCAGATCGACATGCAGATCTAGACAAGGCTTACACTAAGCTAGTGGGTGTTGTGTTTGAGCAGGTTGTCCGCGTGGCCAATGAGCACCAGAAGACCCCGAAAGAAGTTGTGTTGATGGGTATGTTGCTCTCAAATGATGGCTGTGTTTTAACCTCATTTCAGGGCTAAAAAATGAACCCAAGAACTGTTTTTATTTAAACTAAAATATTTGAGTGAGAATTTTTGCTTAGAAATAAATATTGTATGTTTTCCTGAAATACCTAATTAGACTTTTTAAAAAGTAAGGGTCCCCAGAGATCCTGTGATTTACAGACACTGATGTACCATTATGGTCAAATAAATTGAATACACCTTTTTTCGCCTATTTGCTGTTTGTTTACAAGTCTATCATTGTCATGCTCGTTCACATTTTTTTAGAATGTTCCATTTCATAATTTTATTAGCTTTATTGCATCTTTTTACAAATTTTCTTTTATTTATTTATCTTGTATATACTTTTGTCTTTTGCCATATACGTAAAATGCCTGATGAGTATTGAGGTAGTTAGACTAGACCAAAGGTGATTCTTTCCTTCTATTTTTGTACGATGGATTCTACTCCTTTGATGTAACTTGCAAGTGTTACAAATAAATTGTGAAGCTCTTTTCGTACTTTTTTTCTTTTTTTTACTTTGCCTAATGTGTTAACCTATTTCAGCTTCTAATTTTAGTTTTTGTTTGTTTCTTTGTTTTGAAATCGATATTTAAGCTGTTATTGTTCATTATCATTGGTACATTTGAGAACTCACAAATGACCTGAAACCTTTGGAATTGTGGTAGCACACGTTCGACTTTATGACCCCCCCCCCCCCCCCCCCCCCCAAAAAAAAACAACCCACAACAAATAACGTTTAGCCCTAAAATAAATTTTACGTTATACCACATCTAATTTTAAAAAAATTAATTTTTGGTTGATTGTCACTAATCATCATCTTATCTCTATCTCTTTCATGTCAAGAAAACTTTCACCGACTTTATTGTGAGTACTGATTTTTTGTTTTATTTGGGTATGTGTTGGGTATTGTTTTATTATCACCATTTCAGACTTGAATATTGTTAACAATACTTAAATTACCTGGCTCTTGGAAAAAAAATAAATTTAATTATTGTTTTTCAGAGGAATTTTATAATTTCACTTCCAATTTAGGTTCTATCTCTATATATATTTTCTTTGCTTTTTTTAAATACATTCATAAAGTATGACATAGCTTTTACATTTTTTCCTTTATTTTAAATGATGAAATAGTTCCTATGTGATCCATAAAATAAGGATGTTTGAGGTGTGAGTCAACCTGTCGCCCTTTCTGTAATCAATTTAATGCTTGCATTGTACGATTTTTTAAATGCATCTTTGTATAATTTTTTAGGATGATAACTACAAGGAAAAATATTACATTTGGGACGACTAATACTGAAATATTCAATGCCAAATATAGCAAGAGTTCAGTTGGTTTTATGTCCCAAGCCAGCACTATAATAGACTATATTGTGTACATGCCCCAAGACCAACATCTGACAATTATATGTGTGTCACACATGAGACAGGGCGAGGATAACATGTCTCTTGTCTCAGCCGAATATTGCAAACTATATGCCAAATGCAAGGGGATGAAACAAACATAAACGTTTCTTATGCTATTTTATAAGCAAAACGAGCACCTCTGAATAAAAATATTATCATGACATCCACTAGTTATGACACAAATATCTGTGGGGATTTTTATGGCAATTATCAATGTAATTAGCATCCACATCATTATGAACAATCATCAAGTTTTTTTCATTTTTTTTCATATAAAAACAATTAATGTATTGGCTGCAAAATTGATCTGGACCTCTCTTTTGATTTTCTTTTTTTCCCCTTACGTTACCTTTCAACAGCGACTTTGTCTCATTTAAAAAATGCTTGTTTGGAGAATGATCGCAAAGATGCCAAGCAGAGGTACACAGAGAATCTCAAAGCTTACACAGTCAATCTGTTGGGAAGACCACTCGAGAAATTACATGTGAGTCTTAATCCATTTTAGAGTGTATTTTATTTATGTTATAGTACTAGTTATAATTATAATTTGGGGCTGGCAGTGTTACTTAATAATTGAACATAGAAGAGAAAATGATTTAGACTCTTTGAAATTAAAGAAAGGGGAGTTCTTTATATAGTTTAATATTTTCTTTTTCAAAAAGAACAATAAATGAAAAGTACTTATCTGCAACCGTTTTGGTAAACTTTATATCTAACACTTCTGTTTAAAAAAAAAGTAGTATTAAAAAAAAAATTTTGAGGTAAGCAATTAATCATTCAATATTTGTGCAGATGAGCAGATACGGGCCACATGCATGGAATTGGGTAGCTAACAAAATGATGAAATGTTTTTTATCTGTTAACGTCTGTTATAAAATCTTATATATGATTTTTTCTTCAGATATTTTTTGAAGGTGTTGAAGCACGTATTTCAGCTGGAGTTAAGCCAGAGGAAGTTGGCTATCAGTTAGCTTTTAGTAAGCAGGAGCTAAGGAAGGTCATCAAAGAATACCCCGGAAAAGAGGTAGATAGTTCTCTAATACTGATCTGTGCAATTATCTCTCGGGTCTTTATTTCCTGTGGGAGATCCAAAACCACCTGTTTCTGGATCTGGACTACTCTTGCCATTAGTCTGGTCAAAGTCAAGTTCATTTGATAAATCAACGTCACCAATATTCAAATCTATACAACTTTTATCAAATTTATTTTTCAAATTCATCAGCAGGGATATCTTCATAAATAGATGATCATCAAAATTTGCAAGCTATAGATTTAAAAAAAAGGTAGAAGATTGCACTATGAGCACAGTTGAGTAAAGTCCAATCCAATCTAGCCTGTTGAGAAATTTAATGCAATGTTTTTTTTTCCAATAAAAAAAAAGTAATTATGTTTTAAAGATTTCACTCAGTTAATGATGTGAACTGATACCCTTTTTTACAGAGTTTAAGCAAATTTACTTTTGAAGCACTGTTGCTGGTTTTGAAAATACATGTCACATAACATGTGTGACCACCCTTGTCGTCTGTGTTGCGACATTAATTATTTTTGTTGGTTTGTCTACTCTAGGTGAAAAAGAATCTGGAGCACCTAAACAAAAAGGTAGAGAAGCAGCTGTGTGAGGAGGAGAATTTGATACAAGTGAGTTAAAAGTGACGTTTCATTGCTGCCATGATTACATTAAAAATGTTGTGTTACATACATTTTTTTTATTTTCTAGAACTATAGTATAAGGAGAAACCAGGAGAAACTTACACTAAGTCTTATAGGGATTCCGTGTATAGATCTATATAATACACAGTTATTGGGTTTTTAACAAAAATTTCTCTCAGAAGGTTGCCCCTTTGATTTTAAGCCTTAAAAAAAATTGAGCTTCCATCTATAAGACATGTTTTTTTCCCCATAATATTTTTGAGTAGGTTGAGTTTAACAATCGTTCTTCTTTCATAACTTAAAACTGAGGGCCCTTAGTAAAGTTTGCCTGGATAAAGTAAGATTCTGTTAAACTTTATCAACTTTAGGCCTTTCCAATAGTATCTGTAAGAGAGCAAATGTCTTGCTCATATGTTTACCAAGTATGCCAGCAATGAAACGTTGAACTTCAAATCCTTTCCTTCCTTTCTTTTAATTAAATTAAAAAGCCTGTGGGACAAAAATTCATCTAAAATCTTTTTTTTTTAATTTAAAAGAAAATTGGAGTATAAAAGAAGACAGGAGAAGCAAAATACAGTTAAACATGACTAGATCAATATGGTTAGCAGGTTACATTGTACTTCTATTTGACTTGATTTTTTTTTCTTCCCTACCTTTTTTGAGTGTTATTCTCTTATAGAGAGCTTTTTTTTTCTGTCTTGCATTTTTTCAGGTGGTGTGGCATGAGATGCAGGATGTATTTATTAACCAGTACAAGTATTATGATGATCTGATGTGCAGATGCTACCCGGATTCCAATATCACTTTAGACTTTACCATAGATGATGTCCTGCAGTACTTTTCTGACATTGCTCAGGCACACTGAGTTTCTTATCTTATCTCCATAGAGATCAATGACAGGACCCCCAATGGGAACTTGTATCCTGAATCTTGCCTGTGATTCTGAAATTATAAAGACAGGGATGGGTAAAGGCAAACCTACTGAATTACAGATGAATTTATTGTGCATTCCTGTTGAGAAAATAGAAAGTGTATTCTTGAATGGACTTTTTTTAAAACAATTTCCATGTGCATTATTTAATCTAGAATTAATAATTATTTGTAAAATAGAAATATATAGTTCATATTAAGATTCACCAATGAAGACATTTTTTTTTAGAAAATTGAGCTGGAGAGAAAGAGTTTTCCTTTCTAAAGAATACTTTACCACAGTGAATATATATCAACAGAAAACGAAGTTCACGGGATAAAATTTCATTAACATTTTCACATTGCATGATCTAGGGCCTTTTTTGTGTGCGCAGTATTTTAGGGAAATTTATTAACGATCAAAGCTTTAATATAATTTTTTTAAAGGGATTGGGTGAAGATAAAGGCAAAAGCGTATACATACCTTTGTGCTCAACATGTGTGTGACTTGATGGGAGAAGGATAATGTAATCTGTTAAAGGTAGATTTTTACCAAATTACTAAGATTAGTCTATGCATACATATATTTGCTGGTATCACTCGATAGCTCTAAAACTAGGGAGCGGATGAAAAATAATAAAGGCTAGAGTTTAGCCTTAATAGATAGAAAGATCTTCCCTTTCGTTATGTTTACAGGTTCAATGTTTAGATGTGCATGTTTAAAACATGTTATTGCATTTTTTTGCAGAAATAGTTTATGGAATTCTAACTGAAAGCAATGTTAGTTGCAATAAGTGTGTCAGACTTTCTTAGACTGCATATCTTAGAACAAGGAAACCGAATTATCATTAATATTTGTATGCTGTCTTTGTTTTTATGATAATTATATTAACTGGCTTGTTTTTAAACTATGTTATCATTTCATTGTATGTCTCATATGTTAAAATGCTTGAGATTTTTTATAATTATATTTTTACAAATCATAATTATGTATTTAAATGTTCAAGTTTTTATTGCAAGACTTCATCACAACCAGCCTTGAGCAGACTTGGAAGGTTATTTTTTTTATTTTGATGCTCATGTCCTTCAGTTTAAACTGGCTCAGTATTAAGGGCGAAAATGGAAAAAGGCAAAGTTCTTGAACATATTTAGCTGAAAGTTCTGTCTTATATCAGCATCAAAGGATCAACAGCTGAAGACAAATATGTCATTTTCAGTTGGGAAATGGAGTGACAATCAATCTTTCTTCATCTTGCTACAGCATCCTCATCAGATGTCCTTGGCACAGAGTAACTGCTTACCACACCTAGTAAACAAGAATTAAAAAAAAAAAAAAAAACAGCTTCTGGAATCCTGTTTAGAAGTCAAGGCAGACATTTAAAAAATCTTTACTTCCTAGCAAAATCATCTTTGATATTCTATGAAATTAATGGAATAAGGAGTTCCAATAGTTTTTATGTATTGCAAGGTTATATATTGCAATTTTTTAGCTAAAATTCAATGATCGATTAGAATATGTATTTAACATAATTTCTACTTTGGCTTTCCAGTCTTTAAACCTTTTCACATATAAAATTGTCATACTTCGATCAAATAACTTGACATCTTGGCTTTGAAAAGAGGACATGGCAGACATTGAAAAAATGGCTTGGAATGATAATCACAGAGGTAGGCAGTATGGCATTCCAAAAAGGCTCCGCCAACAGGACGATGATGATGATGATGATGATGATGATGATGATGATGATGATGGGGATGATGTATTTTGTCTAGATGAAAAGTTTGGGAGCTATTTCCGCATATCATTTATTTTTTATTTTGGCACTCTTGACTCTGAGTGTCCTTGTCAAAAGATGCGGCTGATGATTCTCCAGTGGTTGCGATGTTAGAAATTACGTCTGTCCTGATTTACAGTAACACAGTTACGAAAAAAAGCAAACCTTTTTGTTGTCAGAAATCAATCATTTCTCCCCATTCACATAAATATATTGAACACTTCAGTTATTGGTCTAATCTATGAAATTACTGACATTTTTTCTCCACTTTTTTAAAACTTGTGCCAGTGAGTCTCTTTTCCCTCTCAAGCATAGCTAATTGTTAATGAATATAAGATGGATATAGGCTGGATATTGCTTAGTATTGGCTCTCAGATTACCAATAATTATGTCTGGACTTCTAATAGCAGAATGAGGGGTAGGGTGAAACAGGTGCTTATACTTTGAACTGTGCAATACGCTGTGATGTACTATTTGAGTTAGTGATTAAAAGCAATAGCTTTTTAAAACTGGTTACACTTCTTCAGTGTTGTTGATTTTTAATTACTTTGAGAAAGATTTGTAAAGGCTGTTATTAGTGTTAAGTGTTAGATATTTGTGTGTGTGTGTGTATGATACATGTAATATAATCCTAGTTTTTTTATGATTTTGAATATTCGTCCATCTAGCTCCTCTCTATTCTTCAATCTAATCCTCATCACATTCTGACTCTTTTATCTTCTTCTCTCATCTTTCCTTCTCTTTTTTTTTCCTGTACACTTTCTCACATCATCTCTCCAAGTCTTTCTTCCTGGCCCCTTTTCTCACGCCATTTCTCACTGTCTGTCTCTGTCTCTCTGTCTATCTCTCTCTTTCTCTCTCTCTCTCTCTCTCTCTCTCTCTCTCTCTCTCTCTCTCTCTCACCTTTTCTCTTTATTTCCATACCCTTTTTACTCTATCTATCTATCTATCTATCTATCTATCTATCTATCTATCTATCTATCTATCTATCTATCTATCTATTAGCCAATCCATTTATCTTTCTCTCGATCTCTATAGAATATGCAAAAAACAAAACACAACACACTCTTATTGCAAATTCTGTTTGCCTTCTGGGGCCCTTTTGGTCAAATAATTATTATTACGTAGAGACAAAATGTCCCCACCAATAAGTCAACGATAACCTACTTTATTCAGTGCGGCACCAAACTGAGAGGGCGACCAAAAACAACTGCCAATAATAATTGTGCTCAACAGAGACCTAGCACTGAGTGATAGACAATCCAGTTAGGCTGAGCACAATTAAAGGCTCAGAAAAGACCACTGAACTTCCCCAGAAGAGGGAATGATGGAGGGGACTCATATCACAGATCGAGAAAGCTGACGAGGTGTCGCAGACAAAGAACTTGGTCGCGATTCAAATAATTATGTTTGTGTCCTATTACGTCCCCTTCTGGTTGGCTTTGGTTGGTTCGGTGCTAGTTTAATGTGACTGTTTGAGACATTAGTTTAGATCTCCTCGCACTGTCTCTGTGAAGCAGCACGTAAAATTGTCAGATGTTAGTCTTGGGACCCGTTAAAAATATATATAGCTGTACGATTTATAACCACCTTACTCATCGCTCGTGGTGCATTTTGTTCATGACTCGTTTTTTCGTCTGCCTATCAATTAATCATGTTTTACGTACAGGGGTCTCACAAAATACACGTAGGCCTACACAGCTAACTGTCGATCATACGCCAATGAAAGGGATTCTGCTCATATACTATTGTTACTAAAAATAAAATGTACGTTTTGATGACTGGCAAGTTTAGCAGCTCTAAATATTATAGCAGTCTATGTATAAATATGGTTTAAATTTGTGAAAAGGTTAAAAAAAGTTAATTTTTAAAACGATATGGATATCGTAGCTGCCGGGTCTATCCTTTCCCTGCTTGATTTAAAAATGTTTAACTGGGTATATCCTCTACTCTGGGTATTTTCCCAAGATACAGTTCAAAGCTAATGTATTATCACATCAGTTCCCTGTAGCAGAGCTATATCCGTGTCCCGAGAAACTGAATAGGCGAATACCAGGCGGAGTAGCGGGCATGAAGCCAATGAAGTGGGACCTCGAGAGCCTGTCGCCATGTTAACAAGCAACGACGAGCACCGCCGGCATGGAGGAAAAAACTAATGTTTTCTTCGTCGTTCTTTAACATGAAGCGTGGAGCATAGCGCAATGATTATTAATTTATTTTGAAACAGGGTGGGAAAACACATTGAATAAGATTTAAAAGCAATCTGATTAGGTAGATGGTACTGTGGGGGTGGGGGATGGGGAGGGGGTAGAGAGAGATAGAGAGAGAGAGAGAGAGAGAGAGAGAGAGAGAGAGAGAGAGAGAGAGACCGACAGACAAGCAGAGACAGACTGACAGGGAGACAGACAGAGACAGGACAGACAAACAGAAGGGCACGTAAACAGACAGAGAGAAATAGGTGGAGAAAGATAGATAGCTAGGTATCGAGAGAAAGAACGAGAGAGAGAGAAAGAAAGAGAGAGAGAGAGAGAGAGAGAGAGAGAGAGAGAGAGAGACAGACAGACAAACAGAGACAAAGACAAAACGAAATTAAACCCCTAATTAAACTTGTAGGCTACCCGACGGCTCTAACCTAATAGAAAAATCGACAGGTGAAAATTCTTAGTTTTGTTCCTTAAAAATGAAACAGGCAAAACGTCTATGGTAGGCTACATTGAATCAGATATTTTGATGAACAGATTCTTTAACCGACAATCTTTATTCACCCCAATGGTCTGGTAACTTTGATGCTAATAATTGTAAACAGCTGCAACCATGGAACTGCTGAATGTAGGCTGCTATATTATAGATACAAGTCTATTTTTGCGACAAACATTGTGATGTCGTTTTTCAAGCCATCTACAATATTTTTAGCCCGTAACATTCTTAATTTTAGTCCAAACTAATATTCATGCAGAGTCATACTCTCTCTCTCTCTCTCTCTCTCTCTCTCTCTCTCTCTCTCTCTCTCTCTCTCTCTCTCTCTCTCTCTCGCTCGCTCTCTTTCTCTCTCTACGTCCTGAGGATCTAGGGCAGACTGGGGGGCATGGTCGCCAACACCAATGTCCATAAAAAAGAGTTGCTTTTCAGGGCTCTCATAAGACGTATATACAGCAAGGCTGGGCTGTTTAAGTGTAATGCTACGCTGAACTTGAAAGAGTCTCTCGTGGGACCTCTAAGTACATGTATATCTATATTTCAACCTGCTGTAGGCCTACGCTGTGCAGGCAACCAGACACAAGATCAAGGATATGTTACTTTGCTCCGCAAGATGACAGACAGCTTTTCTTTTGAATGTGCAAGACTATCGTTGATATAATGTGAAACCACAGCATACATCTAAGTATTTAATTGTGTCATACGTTAAAGTATTAAAAAGTTTACTTAGCATACGTTAGCATGGAGAGAATTATACAATTGCTTACGTTATATGCTTAGCCTACAAGAACATGCACTTAAAATAATTGTCTGCAGATTTTGAAACTAGGCGTAGAGGATCTTTTTTTTTCCAACTCTGTGTCTACATAAGGCTTGGTGTAAACGCTGAAGCAAATACATCCGCCTTACAAAAAGGGCAGCCTGGATCAAGACCACCTGTATAGTTGTCAAAAGAAGGCACTGCCTACATCAAACAAAGGTAGGTAAAGTACCTTATAGGAAATCTATAAACCCTTGTTTCCACTGGTGTAACGCGGTAAGGCATATACGTAAACCACATAAGATCTGAACATTAAGCTACGTAGATCATATAATATGCTCTAGGTCTAGACTTGTAACATAAAGGTGTATAGATGTAGTTACCGTTAGCTACTTAGTATGGTTATTATTGCAATCTCCGATAAGAGGTTCCCGAAGAGTTCTCTACGAAAACCTATAAGCATCTGAGATTCAAACTCGAAAGGTCCGGGGACACGCCCACTGAGTTAATGTTACCGGTACTAACTAAATCCTATTAACGCACTTTTGTTTGAATCGATAGTTAACTTTTTTTTTTTTTTGATGTGATGTAACAACCTTCTTACTCTTGGCACTTAAATTTTTAAATTTAGTAGATCACAGAAATAACAAATAAATTACCGAATCAAAAAGGAAAACCTAACATAAAAGAAACTTAAAAAATACACACCGATAAAAGGACGAGGCGTAAGCTTATCCCAACGTTGTACTTACGACCCATAGTCTAATAAGTCTTCAGTCGTGTTGTTTTGTATCAAGCGTTTATCAAGCTAGGGAAATGTAAAACATTTAAAAACAATTTACTCTCAGCAATAATATCCCAAATTTAAAATTTGAACGATAAAAATAGCGTTATCACATTAAATATTCACATTTAACTTAGTCAGAACAAAGAACTTACAGAATAAAAACCAACGAAACACAACAAAACAGCAGCAGCAACAGCAATGACAACAACAACAACATCAATAACAACAATGACAACGAGAACAACAGCAACAACAGCAGCAGCAAGAACAACAACAACAAACGAACAAAAATAATGACGAAAATACGCATCAGCACCCATACATCTCGTATTATTATTTCAACATTGATCGAAAAATCTTTATTGAAAGAGATGTTCCAATATATCTATCTGGCAACGTATTTTCACCCATACGCATACATACACAAGTAGCATACACCTACACACACCCAATAATATCCCAAATTAAAAGTTTGATCTATAACAATACCGTTATCACATTAAATATTCACATTTAACTTAGTCAGAAAAAGAACAACTACAACAAAAACAACAACAACAACAACAACAACAACACAACACAACAACAACAACAACAACAACAACAACAACAACAACAACAACAACAACAATAACAACGAGAACAACAGCAACAACAGCAGCAGCAAGAACAACAACAACAAACGAACAAAAATAATGACGAAAATACGCATCAGCACCCATACATCTCGTATTATTATTTCAACATTGATCGAAAAATCTTTATTGAAAGAGATGTTCCAATATATCTATCTGGCAACGTATTTGTCAGTCTGCCTATCTGTCAATCTGTCTGTCTGTCTGTCTGTCTGTCTGTCTGTTTGTCTGTCTCTGTCTGTCTGTCTCTGTCTGTCTGTTTGTCTGTTTGTTTGTCTGTCTGCCTGTCTGTCTGTCTGTCTTTCTGCCAGCCTGTCTGTCTCCCGCACTATCTCTCTTAAGTTCCAAGCACTAATATCTAATTAGTTTTATGTCCCTTATATCCGTTAGATATCTCGGATGATCGTAGGAGCGACGGCTAAAAACCAAATCGCGAACGCCTTGGTTGTCATCCAAGAGCACTATTTACTGAGCTGCTGGCGCTCAAAATATGACATTTTAACGATTCTAAATTCAAAGGCATTACTTTTCCTTATCCGTCCGTCAACACCGAGCAACATGTGTCACAACATCATTATTATAAGCTAGGCTAATGGCTTACAGTCATGCACTTCAAACACTGCCCCAGGACTATCTCCTTTGTGCAGTATGGTACAGTCATGTCAATGTTCATAAACAATGTTAATCATGACCAAAGTTTCCACCGTCTTAATTGTTGTGCAAACACAATAATACAGTTTCATGCATCAAGAAAATGTTTGCGGAGTTCACCAATGATATAGAAAATACAGTCATCCTATCTATCTATCTATCTATCTATCTATCTATCTATCTATCTATCTATCTATCTATCTATCTATCTATCTATCTATCTATCTATCTATCTATCTGTCTGTCTGTCTGTCTGTCTGTCTGTCTGTCTGTCTGTCTGTCTGTCTGTCTGTCTGTCTGTCTGTCTGTCTGTCTGTCTGTCTGTCTGTCTGTCTATCTATAAACAGGATTGATTTACAAAGCAACAAATTGCAAGCTGGGCATTGCCTCATTTCAGGATATCTATAAACAGGGAAATATTTATGTTAACAACCTTGACACACTCATGGGTTTTTTTATAGCTTTTTTTTTCCTTCTTCTTTTCTTTTTGCCTTATTTGCTACTGTAAATCTTGTCTGTTCAAGTTTGTCACCGAGATTTCTCTTGCAGTTCGTTCTTGTCATTGCGATTAATTTTGAGACACTCTATTATATCGTAAATAGTCGGAGGAAACCATTCAATTTTTATGTGTGCTCGGCGAATCGTGAAGTTTAAAATCTCTGGGTCTCTTGTTAGTCTCACTGCATGTAAACACTTTTAGCAAACGAGGGAACGTCTTTTAATATTGTTTAATAATCTCAAGGTTTACATGGACTTTAATTGAAAGTTTGGTAATGGACAATTTGTTTTACGGGATTCTAAATAAAGCAGGAAACAACTCATCAGAGGAAGAACGACGAATAGAGTAGAAAAGGAAATCATCAAATTTCACTGGTAGTTTTTTTGGGCTCAGCCATGCCTATTATAAAAAATACCAACAACAATAAAGCGAAAGATAGAATAGCCATAGGCCTGCTCCTTAAGATCCGAGAATGCTATTGTGAAACATCTGTGCAATGCTTCTGAGAAAAATGTTTGGATGAATAATTTATGATAGGAACACCACATTTTAAAGAAAGATAATAGATCTGGTAAACTTGGTTTTCCTCGAAAAAGGCCAGTGAATAAAGGTAAAGATACGCACGCAGTCTTTATCATATTTGTTGTTTTTTGTGTCAACTTGCGGTGAATATCACTACCTAGGTCTATGAGATAAAGTTACTGATACCTGCCTGCCTGATCGTGTCTTTTACCACTATGTGATGCATTTCCCATTATGATCGACATGAGACACCCTGCTCAGTGCAGCACACAGGCATCTATCAACCGTCACATCGCACATGCACACTGTCAAACTTGCCTTTCCCCCTGAACTTTACCGTGCTGGCATGAATGTGTTTGATTGGGACTGGATCAATTGACTGCAAGTAAAGTCACTGGTGATTAATTAATTTCGTCTCCAAATAAAGTAGGCTAACATTCACAGGCACGTATTACTACAGGCCAGAGATCTAGTACAGTCGTTTCCTATCATGTTAATTGTTATAAGCACGTTGACTTTAAGAGCTAAAACCAACAGGTTGACCCTAACAGAGTTGAACAGGATTTAAAGAATATTCAAGCGACGAAGTGACTGCCGTTTATACCGGATACATATCAACAAACGGATTTCTACTGTTACAAAGATGCCTCTCTCAGCTGGGAACACCAAGATGGTTAGAAGTAAGACATTTGTAGTTCTTTGTTTAATGTACAATGATCCAAAGGTTTGATAAGTTTTTTTTTTCTTTTCTTAAAAAAAAAGATTGAATATTAGTCCTTACAGGTATAATTAATGTGAAAATAACTATATAATAACTTAAATTAAATATATATATAAGCCTGTGTTTAATTTTATTTACAAAGAGAGATAGAGAGAGAGAGTATATGTGTGTGTGTGTGTGTGTGTGGTAGAGAGTGACAGAGATAGCCTACGGAGAGCGTGCGATAGCGTCTGATAGGATGGGGAAAAAGCGCGAGAGGGAAAAGTTCTCAAAGAGATCGAGGGAGAGAAAGGGAGAGAGAGAAAGAGAGACAGAAAGGGGGAGAGAGAGAGAGAGAGAGAGAGAGAGAGAGAGAGAGAGAGAGAGAGAGAGAGAGAGAGAGAGAGAGAGAGAGAGAGAGAGAGAGAGAGAGAGAGAGAGAGAGTATGTTTTTATTTTTTTTTGTAAAGCTTAAAGCTTTTGACTATACCCCCTGAACTCTCGATCGTAACCTCCACATTAGTTGCACCCCTACGAACACTAGACGGACCGTTCATAATACATGTCAAAGACTTGCCTTTTCTCTGAGTTAGCGGAACGCGGAAGTAAATCACCTCCACGCTGACGGACCTTGGATTCCCCCCAGTGAATCGGAAAGCTAGTATTATTATAACCTACTTTTGGAGGATGGGAATTGGGGGGGGGGGGTGTATCTGTTCAGTGTTCGCTGCAATCATGCTGTAATAATAAGTATCATTGCATTTCAAGTGTCGGTAGTCTAACAGCAATTTAAACAATACATGATTATTGTATTATTTTAGTGCCACCCTCTCAACCGGCTTGTCAAAGTTTTCAACCCACATAATCGCCTTTGGAACCTAAGCGAAAAGAAGAGACAGCCTAGGTCCTTAGCTTCACCCTTCATTCAATGACTATCTGGGCCTGGGGTGCAGTATGAAGTACACAATCATCGTAACTTGTACCTCGCCGTATATGATCTTAAAGTTTCTTGAGATCTAAGAGACAACTCGCTTTCCCCGATAAAGATTTGCTTGCAATAAGGGGGGTGTGGCAAGGGGGGGGGGGGGAGGCTGGGCTACTGGTAATCACAGTGCAGCTACCAGCGGTCAAGCAAACATTGGGCATGGAATGGATTGCCGAAACGTTGGTATCACGAGGTTCTTTCAATCAGAACCGATCAAACAAGCAAAGTGAAAAGATACATGACGACTTATAATAAAATAGGCCAAAACATATAAGACATCTGCCCGTTCTCTAAATCTATAATTAGCGACCTAGCGTACATTATGAAAACGATTAAATGTCAAATACTGTCTATAGCATTGATTTTTCATATAACACAAAAACAATAACATCAGCTACAAGAAAACGTATAGGAGCAAAAACAACAACAGCAGCAGTAACAACAACAAAAACAACAACAACAACAACAACAACAACAACAACAACAACAAAAACAACAACAACAACAACATCAAACTCAATGCATCTATGGACCGCTATCACGGGTTTTTTGTGACTTGCTTGTCAAAAACTGTCTGTCAAAACAGCAATGTTTGATGGCCGTATCTGTATCGATAATATTCGGAAATCTAAAATGTCCATCATAAAAAAGGTTCTTGACACTCCTTAAACAATAGCGTCTTGTGGGAAGTTATACACCAACCACTGGTAGCCACTATTGTTTGCCCTAGGTGAAATGGACCTTTTTGTACACAGTTTTGGTTACACAGCAAAACCTGTCCACTATCTTTCCTCCACTATCACTCTATCAGCCTGTCCTTATTGTCACACACTACAAATAGGCACACTCTCCCCGCCGCTCTCAAGTCTCAACCCTGGGCCGATTATAGCTTGCTCTAGAAATAAATGACATACTTTAAGCAATCGCAGGACCTAATTTAGTGTCTGATGGACTGAATTAGACGAGGTTTGGATGACAAGAAAGCTCTCCAACGCACACAGTACAAGCTTAACTTCCCCAACTTGTCAAACTGTTCAATTCTCTCAGTTACTTTAAAATCTTGGACTTGCATTAGTGTAGGCTACTTCTAGAACCGGTGAGAGCGCCCAGCTTTCTCTCTGGTTTATATGTAAGTGTATTTTCCACGTTACCAAGCACGACTGCTGTCTCGCCAAATGTGTACATTTAGAACAATAGCACCATACTTCCACCTGACACCGAGTGGTTCAATAAGCATTGCGAATGTCTCCTCAAAAATGGGTAGATATCACCAAAAACCATAAAAATACAGTGTTATGATCTTTAATTAGTGTTTACAAAGGATTATGAATAAGCTGGGAATATTGATTAGGATGGGATTTTTTTTAAATTGAAAAAATTGCCCCCCCCCCCCTTTTTCCTCCCAAAATCCTAACAAAATTCTTTTACTAATATACTACTTTGAACCAAAGGGTAAATTAATATTATAGACCAGCTAGAAAATATTTTCCCCCTTGAGCCCTGACATTGTAAGAAATAATGTGGTGTAGAAATGCACTGTAAGTAAGTAAGTGAGTAAGTAAGTACGTAAGTAAGTAAGTAAGTAAGTAAGTAAGTAAGTAAGTAAGTAAGTAAAAATAATAATAATAATAATAATAATAATAATAATACAAACAACAACAATAACAACAACAACAACAACAACAACAACAACAACAACAACAACAACAACAACAACTACAACAACATAAAAAAACGAAAGATTTAGGACACCGTGAACTTGAAAAATATAAAAAATATACCCAAGTTTTTCCTCGCCCACGCAGTCCCACCCACTCCTTCACATGCGCTATGTTTTAGCCTTTCATATCCGTTGTTTTCTCCTATCCCCCCCCCCCCCCCTTTTCCCTTTCCCTAAACAGGAAGTAATATATATCCCACTCAGTGTCTTCAACCAACATGACTACAGTGAGGGAAAAAACAAAACAACAACTAACAAAGAATGCCTCAAGAGGCCAAAAGACACGTTTCAATGGTTTCATACACATAGAGACACAACAATGTTAAGACTTTCCTATCATGAACATTGCAAACCCCTGCCGTGCTCTTGTGACTTTTAATTTGTGTAAACTGGTGAGAATCATGGACAAAGTGAAGAAGTGGCTTATGTATTAAGATAGGATTTTGTCTACCTGATCCGGACTACCACCTTTTGATGAAAGTTAACACATGTTTGACAAGCTTTGCTTGAAATAAAGTAGATATAGATCTAGATCAAATCTGCAGTGAAATGTTCTACTTTCCATCCCCAGTTGTCAATATAAGCAGGGAAAGCCTTGCGATGACTCTGACCACATACTCTGACACCTTTTGGGTGAGTAGTACTATGTAATTAACTTTTCCCTTTTTCATTTTTTGTGATCCTTAAAAATCATGAACATGATTGTCAGGTGCCGTCCTTCTATACACACAGGCCTACACTTAGGCTAACCTTTATTTATTAAGGCAGCATAGACGTTGGAGGATTCCTCTTTATAAATCAGTTGTTATCATAACATTGCCTTCTTTTTCTAACCATCATTTTATGTATCTTGAAAAAAAATGGAAATCTCATCATGGAGGTTTTCTTAACTTGTGTCATGCCAACGGTTCTAACTTCAGTTTGCGTTTAGGACTTAGCGAAATGAACGTCGTTATGTATCAAATTTGTTTTAAAAACTTTAGACTTAAAGTTGAACATTGATCATACCCTAATATCCTCCATCTTTCCCTGCACATAATAATCTTGTTTTCATTTATACTAAAAAGTT
>RQTK01000127.1:617298-640064 GCA_003991915.1 Elysia chlorotica | reverse complement strand
TTGTTGTTGTTGTTGTTGTTGTTGTTGTTGTTGTTATTATTATTATTATTATTTTTTTTAATGTTTTTTATATATATTTTTTTACAATTGAAAACTATTATTACTCCTGAGGCTAAGTTTATTTAACCGTTGTAGACTACCTTCTAGCCATAAGCTGCATTGGTTTTGCACGGTTTAAAATCCGAATTTGTTGAAACGCCTGCACAGACTGAGCCATACCTGAGGATCTAATGATATTGTTCATTGATTTAGAAATAGAAAAGACGCAAAGAAAAACCTAGATTACCTTGTGACCTACATATAGGGCGAAAAAAAACCTTACCATAATCTTTGAGCAGGAAACACTCGCCCTGTACGCGACACCCACTCCCCTTACCTAGGCAGTGCGAGGTAAGCTTACGCTTCTTCTACTAACGCCTTAAAAAAAAAAAAACATGCCATCATTCCATTAACCCCTGGGAATGGTTAGTGATTTAATGTACGTCTTCGTCGAGAGCGGACCTGTTATAAGGACCACCACTTTTGCATGTGTTTGTTTTTATTGTCAAGTTAGTGTGTCCACTCTAAAGGTAAGCGCTTACAAAGCTTACAAACAAAGTAGCTGTATAATCTTTTTACGTCCCCTGCTAATCTTTTGTCGGAGGAAGCGAAACTCTCTCGTTAAAAAGTTCAAGGTCTCATAAAAACCCTAAACGGCGTACGCCACCTGGGTTCCTAGAAAAATCCTGTAAATAAGACGTGGACGCCAGCTGAGATTCGAACCGCGGACATCTTGCTCTCTGTCGATAGCACCAAGTGATTGAGCTACGGGCGCTTCCCACAGGGCCTGACTGCTTGCACACCGACTTGCGAGGCTTTGTCGCTTTGTAACGACCATACATACAAGCATTATAATCAAACGCTCTCAGGTTACCTTAAACAACAAGACCACTTTGATCGGTGCTTTTCCTCTGTTAACCTTAATTTAGTTTTCTTTTAAATACAATCATGTTAAACTTTTTTAGCACAGATAGATAATGGGTTTTCGAAAACACGAGGTTATATATTTCTTTTCTAACCAAAAAAAGTTTGCTATACCGTATGAACGAAAAAAGAAGTCGTTTTATAAATAATCATCCACTTCTTGTGTTACCTGTTTCCATCTTCTAGTCAATTTTAATCTGCTGCTGTAGGTCGGCACAACAAATATTCTCAGACTAAAACACACTCAATGCAGCGAGTTTGCGTAGTCTTCAAAGTAGATACGCAGGTATAGATAAAATGAAAAGTTAAATTGATAGATAAATCGATGGATGTATGGTGGGCGGATAGATAAATAAATATATATTTAAATACATGTAGATACTATTATATCGATAGATGTATGATAGATAGATTTATAGATGAATACTCAATCATTTCCCTTTTCACCACAGGTAGAAGACACTTTATCCAAAGCGCAAAATGCAAAAATTTCACAGCTCAACAAAACAAAACAGGTAGATGAATTGGAATTAATAATACTGAAGTGTGTGTGTGTGTGTGTGTGTGAGAGAGAGAGAGAGAGAGAGAGAGAGAGAGTCATACAAAAGAAAAGGAGAGAGAGAAAGATGGAGGAACAATGATATACAGAGTAAAGACAGAAGGGAAGAACGTCTTTGAAATTGTTTGAAAATAAATCTAAAATAAACTTCTTTATATCAACATATTTGTCACAAATTTGTCTTGTTACCCTTGTAAATATTATTTCAATTTGATGACACATCTTAAAACTTTCTTCTTACAACTAACTGATATAGCTAGAGAAAGCATACGTGCGGCGCTGTCAAGAGAGAGACTCATCCGAGGCGAGTTTGAGAGAGATCTACACATCCACCACAGCGCAGGCTAAGGACATAGACAAGGTATTTTTAGACATAGCTTGGATCAGAGTATTTCCTCCCAAGATTTTATTCTCTTTCATCGTGGCTTTGCTGCCGCTCTAAATGATTATTTGTTCTCATTTTTTAACTACATGTTTTTAGATCTACTTTGAGTGAACAGAGAAGAAAGAAAGAAACACTGAACAGTGGAGCGTCATCAAAGATGAAAAAAGAGATATTTTTGTAAAGAAACCTGAACTATAAAAGTTAACAAATATCTAGACAAGTTAAAACAAAAACTAAAAACGAAAAATAAACAAACATGTTATACTGATGTTATCATCACATTCAAATGTAAATAAAGATATGCAGACAGATAAATTAACCCCGAGGCCATGGAAGAGCGAGAATATGTTAAAGAGATGATTAGTACAAAATTTGGAACCTGTATCATAATAATTATTTCAACATTGCACCACAAGCGTATTCAACTAAGAAACTTTCGTTTCCACACAACTTAGAAAGGTGTTACACAATCTTCTTAGAAAAGTCGGATTTGCCGCATGAAACGATTATTTTTTAAATTCTTTTCAAGGATCTAGAGAAAGAAAAGTGTGTATATATGCTTCAGGGGTTAATTCGAAAGACATTTAATACATGACTTACTTGACTGGCTTATTCGCTTTTCGCGTCCTGGTCGTCAGATCGGGACGCCTCAGCAATCTCCACAATTTGCTTGGTTAGTGACTTCCATTGGTTACGGTCCTGTGCCAGTGATCGAAGGTATTCCAAATCGTCGGTTGATTTCAGTGATAGGTTGTCTTGGATTTGTGACAGGTCTTTGTTGATGGTCACTGGCAGGGTTGTAGTTGGTCTTCCCCTGAATCTTTTTTCGGTGTGGTGGAAATATAGTTGCATGGCTTTGTTGGCAGATATCTCCTCATTTCTACGCAAGATATGTCCGAAAAGGCGCCAACGACTTTCTAATCGGCCTATGTGAATGGATAGTGGTTTTTCATTGCATTTTGTGTAGAGCGTTTTGTTTGAAATTTTTGTGGGGTAGTAGATGTTGAGAACTTTCCGTAGTTGTTTCCGATGGAATGCGTCTAGTTTATTTAGTTCAGTTTGAGCCAAAGCCCACGTTCCACAATTATAAGTTAGGATAGACTTGACGAGTGCTTTATATAGTTTTATTTTGATGTTGCTGTTTATTTTGTCCTGTCCTATCCAGATGTTTTTCATTTTATATAAGGCAACGTTCGATAGCTGTTTTCTTCTCTCTACGTCTTCTTTATCACCCATCAGCGAGCCAACCTTCTTCGTTGATCTCCAGGCATCCTCGTTTTTGCTTAATAATGTTTTTTTCCGTTTTGGCAACATTGACTTTAAGGTTATATTTGTGAAGTGTTCTCTGCACTGCGTCTATGTCGATGTATTCTAGGCCTAAAAAATCCACGTCGTCGGCGTATGCGATTTCTCTTGGTATTTTCTCTTCTAATGGGGACTTGGGTTCACCTATCACTTTGCGTACTTCTTTCAGAGCATGTTCAAGATATATGATAAAGAGCACGGGGCTAAGTCCGTCGCCCTGGGGTGTACCAACATTGCTGGTGAAAAGTGCGTTTATATCGGCGTTGTTTATTCTGGTGTTGATGTGCGTGTTACTTAATAAAAACTGTATGAGTCTGAGTTCGTCTTCTTCAACGATGTCTTTTAGAATTTGCATTTAATACATAGGTTTTTTAAAAATGAGAATCAAATTGATTAAACAAAAGCGCTCGCCCCTCCTCCTTTTCCCTTGATTATGCTTTGGTTGTTTGGTTGGGTTCTGAAAACATCCGCAACATGGCTATATTGCGTATGGGTCCCAAACGTAAAGTGGTACAATTTTACTTACTGCTACAAATCGACAGATCGGGGATAATATGATTTTATCTTAGCTGGTCACATTATACTTGCACAGGCCCAACCAGTCTTGGACATAATCTTAGAATTATTTTTGCCTGAAGGAATGACTGCTCCTTATTGTAGCCATAAAATAAAAGAAGTAAAATATTAGATTAACACCTTAGAAGCATGTTAGATCACTACTTGATACAAACATTTATTAATCTGGAGACAATCTTGGATATTTCAAAGATGTTTATTTTTGATCTCTTAATACATTTGAACAACTCCCTTTTGCTAGAGACGGAGGATAACGAATAAGTCAATATTATGTTACGCATTTTCCTTTTTGAGATTTTAGGCCTACAAATGATGAGGTTATGACACTATCAAGACAAAACTTAATTATTAATCAAATAAATCGTCCACGACAAGGTACACTAAATAGGCGAGACCGGGGTAACTCATAGGTCCTGGTATTACCAACCTTTCTTATTTTGGTAACACTTACAGTTGTTAAACATACGTCTTAGGACCAGCGTGTGATCTAGCCTTGTTTATTATGATAGGCGTTAGGATAACATACAAATAACAAAAGAACTTGAACAACAGAACCAGTCTGTTACAGAGTGTAAGCGACCACCCTTAAAGTTTATAATGTGTTATATTCTCATTCTTCCCCTTACAGGCACGCGTGAAGGCTTCCAAGGCAGAAGAAGAGGCGAACAAAGCTGGTAAATTCAATCATCATAATTAACATCATAATCAAAGTCACCATCATCATCATCATCATCATCATCATCATCATCATCATCATCATCATCATCATCATCATCATCATCATCATCATCATCATCATCATCATCATCATCATCATCATCATCATCATCGTCATCATCATCATCATCATCGTCATCTTCGTCGTCATCGTCATCATAATCATACCTCGTCTTTTGTCAAATTTCTTAGTAGTGATAAGCTTCCCCTATCATATTCTCACCAATCAGAACTGCCGTTCTCTTTCTTATTCTATTACGGATCCTGCTTGAGTGTTGTTTTTGTGTGTGTGCTGTCCATGGTAATCTTAGCATTCTCCTTCAAAAACTACATGTCCACTACTTCTATTTTTTAAAGTCCATATAAGTATGTTATCTTACGAAAGACATATATGATGAACATTAATGACTTTATTATTACGATAACTACTAAAAAAATGTCATGCTACTGCTACTACTACTACTACTACTACTACTACTACTACTACTACTACTACTACTACTACTACTACTACTACTACTACTACTACTACTACTACTACTACTACTACTACTACTACTACTACTACTACTAGCTTCCCCTCTCATATTCTCACCAATCAGAACTGTGGGTCTCTTTATTATTCTAATACGGATCATGCTTGAGTCTTGTTTTTTGTGTGCTGTTCATGTTAATCTTAGCATTCTTCTCCAAAACTACATCTCCACCACTTCTGTTTTTAAAGTCCATATAAGGCTAAGTATGTTATCTTACTATTACGATAGATATATATGATGAACATTAATGACTTTACTATTACAATTACTACAAAAAATGTCATGCTAATGCATCTGTTCAAACTACTACTACTACTACTGCTGCTGCTGCTGCTGCTACTACTATTGCTGCTGCATTTACTTTTCTCTTGCATTTTTCAAACCATTTAATGTGACGTATGTATTGCCTATCGTTTGATTTGTTCTGACACCAACATCAACTATTTCTCATTAACCCATTTCAAAAGATGACGCCTACAAGAGTGCCGTGTTAGTGCTGGAGGATTCACGAGTGAACTGGGAGCGGGAAATGGTGGCGGCATGTAACGTAAGTTTAGATAGCAGCTGATAATTATAATTTTACGTAAAGATATAGAAAGTGTGAATTCAAGACGTTTTTTTAAAAAAGTTTTTGATCCAATGTAGGACATCTATTTTTTGATCAAATAAAAGCCAGATATTTGAGAAAATGAAGATTTTCAAATGTCTCATCTGAGACGTTGTTCAATACATTACCCCTACCCTCCCGTCCCAACACTCACACCCCCTTACCGCTACACAGAAGAGAAGTTATAATTTGAGTGTCTTTGCTCTTCACTGTTTCATGTTCTGTTACTTCTAATTAATCAGATATCGATAATAATGTGCAGTTATTATAATAATATAAAACTGTTGCTTTCCTAATACAAATATTTTACCAATGGCAGCATCATCTTCATCATTGCAAAAATACAATTATAAATTCAGTTTATATTTATCATCATAATTATGTAAACAGTTACCAATGATCAAAAGAAATTTTCTGTGTTTTTGTTTCAGGTATTCCAAAAACTTGATGAAGAACGAATAACCTTTCTCAGGCAGGAGCTGTGGCGTGCTATCAATGCTGACTCCCAAATTGCTCTTGACATAGACAATGTAAGAAATTTTCAGCTTGGGTAATCTTTTTCCATGCAGTTGTTAGTTAACAAATTACTTTCACAAACATGAAATCTGCATAATCATTCTGGCAACAGGCTACAAACAATTTTTTGTTTTTCTATTAAATACTTTAACATCTGCAACAGATAATACTGAAGTCTCAAAACTTGCCATTTATGATGTAAAGCTTAATAGGAGACAATGCCTATCTTTTAAACTGTGATTATATCAAAATCACCATTTATATACATTATGCAAAAAAAAAATAAATATTACATCAATTCATTTCTGTAAATCATGTGACTTAATTAATTTCTTCCAATCCCCTTTCTTTCACTATCAAGCTCATATACATCGTCATGTAATACAAGTCCATCTCCAAAGGATATATCTGACTCTTTCGTCCTCAAACTCATTTCTTCATGACTGTTTTGCTGATTTTCATGATTTTTAAACTTTTCTTTTTCTTCTTACTAGAGTTGTGAGGAAGTGAGAGAAATTCTTGAGAAATGCGACGTGGTCTCCGACATTGATGCTTTCATACAGGCGCGAGGAACAGGCGTTGATCATCCAGGTGACGTTTGAACAACTTTTTATGTTGAAGTCAAGATATAATCAAATACATAATTTTAGTTTTCATATGCCTACTGAGTTAACATTTTTTTTCATAAGATTTAACATAATATCCTGGACAAACACTTTTTTTTAAAAATTCCTAACGATTAAGGAAAGTTGTAAAAGATATAATCTTCTGCGGCCCCTAACATGCAATTCACGCAAGCTATTACTCCTCATGGAGAGTGAATACCTTTCATTGATGTTAAAAAACTTGCAATCACATATTTGGTGATGATATTGGTTAGGAACATCTCTTTCAGAGCCCTTTCAGTATCGCCATTACTCCAAGATCATGCCATCTTATGACAACGATAGTGGCGGATCGACAGAAGGCCAACAACCATACTCAGAATATAGCAATGATGAGTTAGAAACTCCCAAGTCCATAGTTTCCAAAAAATCATTTCTTGGCCTTACTCGCAGGAAATGACACTTACAAAGCAACATTTTACATGGGCATAAAGTAACCATCAAGCAGGTTGTTTAATTGAATCAACTTTGCAGAAAATAACAACAACAACAATAAAAAAGCTGCAACTTAGTCAACAATAACAAGTCCATTATCATGATCACCACCAGCAACAAGAAGATAAAAAAAATCCTCACCACCATTTAACATATGATTAGGTATATCAGAGGGTTGACGAAAAACCTTTTATACTTAAAGCACTTAATCACTAATAATTCAACAGAGTTAAGACTATGCTTTATACGATTTTTGCTTGAGAGCTATTACATGTACATTTTGCACTCAATATTGTCTGCAACATTCATAAATTATTTTATGACCTGTTATATAATGAAGTTACAAACTCAATGAACAGCAGTCAACATTTTTGAGACTGTCAAGGTGAAATGGATGTAGATCATAACATTGAATAAATTTAACTACTTACATTATATACACATATTCAGTCTTTGCTTTGGGATGTCAACTAGAACAAGAGGAAGACAAAAAGTACATGAACTAGGAATTCTTTCCTGAAAAATTGAAATTTTTATAATCCATTGCTCAGAGTCTTTTTGCAATATTTATTTATTAATTTAAAATTTAAATTTTTCTATCTGTCTTCTCTTATTAGCTATTTCTGTGAACCCCTTAAATGTTTTTTATCCTCATTTAAAAGAACTTGTTGGGCAAGCATATTGTAGAGGTACATTATGTACTTTGATTGGGACTTGCATTATGATGTGGACCTTAAAGGATCTGTAGGTCAACAGTTGAGTGTTTTTACAAAGTTCACTTCAAATAATTGATTGTATATGGCTCCAATTCAAGTGATGATGGCTGCATTGATGAAATCCCATAACTTTTTTTCTATTTTTTTCTATAAAGCCATATCATTATGGGAGAAGAAAATCTTTCTAAAACCTTTGCATACTCCATGTGCCATTTCTAAACAGGGTAATTATTAGAATGTTGTTAATGATGCATGAAAAAGTCTACTTGTGAATGATATCACCAATGCTATATATCAGGATACCAACAAATTACATATTAATTTTATTCTTTTTAAAAAAGAGACTTAACAGACTTGATTTTGAGTTGTTGAGATATAACTGAGAAGCTCATAAGGCTTATGAGGTTTACAGGATACTATGGACCATTTTGTTACTGTTGAAATGGAATCTTTATTTCCTCGTGATAAGAAGGTTGAAACCAAGCCTCCAGGATTCGCCTGATTATATTGCGACTAATCAACTTTAAAAAAAAACTCACAGTGGTACAGCCCCACGAAAAATTCTGATCATAATTTCTATGTGCTTACAATATCACTGTACAGCAGTATTACAATACCATCATTTTTTTATACAACTGCGAAGACATTATGAATTCCAAATTTCCCTTTACAGGTGTGTTTATATGATATACACTGATGCAGTGCGTGCATTCTTTAAAATGTCCACTCCGGTTGATAACTCTTAAATTGTTTTTACTGTGACTCCTTTCAGAGTTTTTTGTTTGTATGTATAATTATACATGTCTTTTCGTTAGTTTTACTGGAATGTATATGTCGTATATATTTTTTTAATGAATTAAAGTGCTTTTGGGTAACAACTGTTTTTGACTTGTTCTTTCTTAAATTTGTTTTTATTAATGAATCAAATATTTTAATTGAAAAAAAAAATAATTTAAATATCTATTGAAGAAGTTATGAAGTACAAACCAAACTAACATGACTGTACATGTAGCCTTTAAATGGAAAGACGGGATTCTGTACTCGCGCATATCTGAAATGTGACTGACAAACATTAATTTTGCCATCTCTATTGTCTCAAGCGAGCATAATTTTAAAATGATTAAACATGGTTAATAATGTTACCCAAATCGCCGATGACAAGACTTCAGACATTGTTGCGGAAACGATCGGGTGGCTTTGTGAAACAGACTGGTGAGACCTCCAGTGTCTTATCCATCTCTACAATGGGTTTCGAACATACGCCGAATGGTCTCTTCAGGTCTTAAAGACGCTCACTCTATGCTCAAATTACCATCACTCCCCGCCAAAATATCAATATACATGTAGTCTATTTTCAATACATAAAAAAAGATAATTTAATTAGGAGAGATAGGCGCAAGAAAGAATGGAATCAAGAAATTTAAATGAAATGCAAAATATAGTAAGCTTATCAAGTGACTAAAAGACGTGGCAGTAATCAGACCAAATTTGATGACCTTTCAGTCAGAGTACAATAAAAATCGCCATGATTGTAGCGTACTGCTCATTTAACTAATAGGTAGACAGCAAAGCTCTGGACTGAAAAAGAAAAGGCACGGGCTTTGAACCTTGGACGGTACGCCCGTCTCCGTATTGGACTCTCCACATGAAACACAAATGAAAGATTACAACTTAACCGATCGCTTTTTTATTTTGAAAATGGAAGTCGTACCTGGCGATAGATTTACTTTTTCTCTTATCTTTTTTATGACTGTGTGTTTATAAGAAATATAAGCGCGGTGATTTTTGTACTAATGCTTTGAATCTGGAATCCATTCTTCGTATAAAGAGCGAAATAAATTTGAAATGATCATTTAGGCATTGGGACGATTTCTAACGCTAAAAGTAGCTACACATTTGTTTTTTCCTCCTTGGCAATTCCTTTTCTCGTAGAAGATAAACGTTAATCGTATACAATGGCTAGCAAAATGCCTTCCGACCAAGCAACGATGCATTGGGCACTAGAGAAAAGCTCCGAGCAATCAGACAAAGGTGTGCATTCAGCACCACTAACGCCCATTCCGACACGGATCCCGCAGACGGAAAATGGGCAACTCCCTCAGCTTGGCAGAACCCTCCATGTGCTAACTTATAAGGAAGAATATTGGCATTAGTGTTCAGAAATTTAGGCATAAAAATAGATATATGAAAGCATCAGACCTGATAGAATGTTTTTTCTATAATATTTGCTGTGTGGTTGGCACTCATTATTCCCACACGTTTTATGTGATTTACTGCTTCGCTATATTGAAGTATATATGGTCATTTAAAAATCCATAACACCGTTAATTTTAAAGACTGACTGTGAACTTATTATAAACAATTTTGTTTTAGTTTGCTTTCTAAGTATGGAAAAATATGTACAATGGATTGAAAAGGAACTAGATATTAATTTCAAAGTAAGAAAACACAAATTATACACTTAGAAAACCAACGTCATCAATCGGAGCAACAACAGAAGTAATAGTAGTAGTAGTAGTAGCAGTAGTAGTTAAAAAAAAATAATTTAAATATCTATTGAAGAAGTTATGAAGTACAAACCAAACTAACATGACTGTACATGTAGCCTTTAAATGGAAAGACGGGATTCTGTACTCGCGCATATCTGAAATGTGACTGACAAACATTAATTTTGCCATCTCTATTGTCTCAAGCGAGCATAATTTTAAAATGATTAAACATGGTTAATAATGTTACCCAAATCGCCGATGACAAGACTTCAGACATTGTTGCGGAAACGATCGGGTGGCTTTGTGAAACAGACTGGTGAGACCTCCAGTGTCTTATCCATCTCTACAATGGGTTTCGAACATACGCCGAATGGTCTCTTCAGGTCTTAAAGACGCTCACTCTATGCTCAAATTACCATCACTCCCCGCCAAAATATCAATATACATGTAGTCTATTTTCAATACATAAAAAAAGATAATTTAATTAGGAGAGATAGGCGCAAGAAAGAATGGAATCAAGAAATTTAAATGAAATGCAAAATATAGTAAGCTTATCAAGTGACTAAAAGACGTGGCAGTAATCAGACCAAATTTGATGACCTTTCAGTCAGAGTACAATAAAAATCGCCATGATTGTAGCGTACTGCTCATTTAACTAATAGGTAGACAGCAATGCTTTGAATCTGGAATCCATTCTTCGTATAAAGAGCGAAATAAATTTGAAATGATCATTTAGGCATTGGGACGATTTCTAACGCTAACAGTAGCTACACATTTGTTTTTTCCTCCTTGGCAATTCCTTTTCTCGTAGAATATAAACGTTAATCGTATACAATGGCTAGCAAAATGCCTTCCGACCAAGCAACGATGCATTGGGCACTAGAGAAAAGCTCCGAGCAATCAGACAAAGGTGTACATTCAGCACCACTAACGCCCATTCCGACATGAATCCCGCAGACAGAAAATGGGCAACTCCCTCAGCTTGGCAGAACCCTCCATGTGCTAACTTATAAGGAAGAATATTGGCATTAGTGTTCAGAAATTTAGGCATAAAAATAGATATATGAAAGCATCAGACCTGATAGAATGTTTTTTCTATAATATTTGCTGTGTGGTTGGCACTCATTATTCCCACACGTTTTATGTGATTTACTGCTTCGCTATATTGAAGTATATATGGTCATTTAAAAATCCATAACACCGTTAATTTTAAAGACTGACTGTGAACTTATTATAAACAATTTTGTTTTAGTTTGCTTTCTAAGTATGGAAAAATATGTACAATGGATTGAAAAGGAACTAGATATTAATTTCAAAGTAAGAAAACACAAATTATACACTTAGAAAACCAACGTCATCAATCGGAGCAACAACAGAAGTAATAGTAGTAGTAGTAGTAGCAGTAGTAGTAGTAGTAGTAGTAGTAGTAGTAGTAGTAGTAGTAGTAGTAGTAGTAGTAGTAGTAGTAGTAGCAGTAGTAGTAGTAGTAGTAGTAGTAGCAGCAGCAGCAGTAGTAGTAGTAGTAATAGTAGCAGCAGCAGCAGTAGCAGCACCATCAGAATTAATAGTAGTAGTAGTAGTAGTAGTAGTAGTAGCAGTAGTAGTAGTAGTAGTAGTAGTAGTAGTAGTAGTAGTAGTAGTAGTAGTAGTAGTAGTAGTAGTAGTAGTAGTAGTAGTAGTAGTAGTAGTAGTAGTAGTAGTAGTAGTAGTAGTAGTAGTAGTAGTAGCAGCAGCAGTGGTAATCGTAGCAGCATCAGTAATAGCAGTAGTAATACGTGTGGTCAGTTTTTGTAGAAGTAGTAGTAAAAAAGTAGTTATTTTGATTGCGTGCAATAAATGTATTTTGACGCTTGTGCTGGTATTACAACAGTCATTGCAAAAGTTTGTGAATACAAAAATGAAAACAGACTAATGTTCCAGTTAAAATTTTTATTACATCGTTATGATTGTGTCCTGTATGGGTTACTTGAAAATGATAACATTATTTACATGATATAATAAATCAGAAATGGAATACAATACGGGTTATATTCAGACTTAGATTTACAATTTTCGTCGCAACTTCGTATTATATAGAAAAATAACTATCACACCAGTTTGTTACACGTGAATCAAGCATCTGTTCACATTGTTATGGGACAAGATTGTACTTGACGCGTGTCTTTACACCAGAGATAATAATCAAGTATGTTCATAAAGGTATTATATTTTCGTCTTATTCCAAATTTTAAGAATGGTGGTCAAATGGTTAAAAACAATTTTCCAATATGTGGTTAGAACTATTTATTAAAGTATGTAAAAAAACTTCTAAAGCATACTGAAGAGGGTCACAATAATGTAAAAAAAATGAAATTTGGGTATTATTATTACTTCTATTTTTATTATGATTAATAATGCAGATGTCAGAAAATATAAAACATTAGCCAATCCTTTACCTCTCCCTATCTACTTGAAACTTCTTCTATAGGAGCCAAGTTTTAAAGTGCTGCTTGTTGGTTGAACCTACATGATAGAGCATGAGAAAAGGATCCATAACTACACTTGGTTTTCTATAAAATGTATATTAGAGCGAAAGCATGTGTGTATTTCCAAAGACATGAGCTTATTGTTTTGATTTTACTGACAAGGTGTCTTTAAAAACAGTATACAACCGATCGAAGCTAAGATTCTTCCTGACAATAATTTTAATGTATCTGAAAGGGATCGTATTCTCAGGGTATATTTACAGATTATAGCAATGCCTAAATACTATAGTGATAAAAAAAACCCTATTAAGATAACAGGTATTGGGTTAGATTTATCCAATACATAAAGCACCTAAAACACTCAAACTGATTGTTCGAATAGCATACTATATGCATTACTAAAATAAATACACCCAAGTCTGAATTTTCAAAAACAAAACAACTGACAGAAATGCAGAAGTAATGATTAGGACATGTTATGATAAACCTGATGCTAATTTGACAAAAGGGTCTGAATTTATTTTGCAGTGTTAAGTAGAGTATATTATAACTCTTACTTAGATTTCTTTACACCGCTAAGCGTTCCCAAATTTGTACACATTTTGTGATAAAAACAAACAAACAAACCCAATACGTTCAGATAATATAGTTATTACGGTTTTATATGATTTCAGTTTATACAAAACACACATATTCAAGGCTGCCTAGTAATTATAACACCGGTCTTCACATTCTCGCAATTTACTTGCATCTCGCACTATGAAACATTGTAATATAAAGATGGTCCACGTATGCACGTAAATGTAAAGAAAAAAAAAAGATACATAATAAAAGTGTCGGTCAGGTTTTTTCCAAAACACACAGTCATTCCTTCAGCATTAAACTAGTAACGACGCGTACACAGTCTACGATTCCACATTTAAAGGGATCGTCTCATGCGGTTTGCTGTCTCTAGTAACACATCGTAAACTACCCGTATGGTCTCCAGCCCTGCCTTTCTTCATGTTGCTCCTGATTTGTCTAATGATGGTGAGTACTTCCTCCACGGGGGTCACAACTACCACCACCAGGGCCATGACTACCGCCCAGATCTGGTTGGCATGAGCACAAGCAAAAACGGTTAGATTTCTCAATCAAATCTGGTGGGCGTGTACGACGTTAGCACAAAGATGGGTAGTTTGTGGTTTTAAAATTAATTAAAAATTACACATTAAATAAATAAGTAGGTAGACTGGTTTAGATAATTCATCTCCTTCAAAGAAAACACAACAAACGATCTACACTTATTAAACTGAACAAACAGTAAAATATTTACTATCAATATGCGCAAGAGCAACAACTCCGAAAAAGAACAAACTAACGCACTAAATTTACACCTTTATGTTAAGCATTGGAACAATATAAATGTTCCGTCAAAGCCCAATACTAAAACTGCTTAAGTTATAAGACCCTTCACTTATTTTTATACTATGTAAACATTGAGAGGATAAAAAAAAATCTCTCTCCATTTTGCGGCTCTAGACGCATAATGATTATTGTAAATCCTCATTGTCAAAAAGGGAAACTATAACACTAAACCTCTAGACCCTCAACTTGTTATTAGCATCACTTATATTTATCTATAACTTCGTCTTCAACCCTAGACTACGTTATATTCCTGCGCCATCAAAAATACCACCTTTTGTTACAAAATTGCATTATGAAAAAAAACCCATCAACAAACAAACAACAAACAGGCCAACATTATTTGCATTTCTTGGACATCCCTAAAGCCTATGGAAGAAATGGAGAGACAATAATACAACCTGAGGTTCTCTAAGAGAAAACAAACTAAGGCATTACAAAAACATGAAGCCCTATAATAGTTCAACAAAAGTGTAAAGGCCTGAAGCGCTATATTTCAAGATAAAGACAAGAGATTACAAACTTGAAGTTCTATGAGAGTTAAAGAAAAGATGTGCATACCTGTAGAGCTACCACCCATATCTCGAACTCAGTCTCTGACAGGACGTGCAAAGTGGCCATGATGCCTGGTATCAGAACCACGAAGAGCGTCAGACTGACAAACCCGCCGATGTAAGCCACAAGCTTGGCTGTGCGAAACACCTTTCAGGGTAGACAACCAATGTTTACATTAACATTTCGTACTAAAGATGCTTAAGGTTATTTAAAAGCTAAAGACACAACTGGTGGTCTAAAATTTTAACCTTTTCCAGATACAAATCAAACAAATGTATGAACATAACTTGGACAACCATTTCTTTATTATAAATCGTATAATCCTGATTGAATGATTTAAAGGCTTCTTGTTTCTCACGTTTATATCAAAATTAAGAGAAAAAAATGCTTCAAAATAAGACCCATTATCTGTCATAAAGACGAAAGTGTATTTCTTGGTCTTGTATGAAGATCTTTTGAATCATTTTATTATTCTAACCTCCTATGTCAAATGGTCACAAAACAATCAAACTTTGCGCTTTACAAAAACGGTGAGAGGGTCTTTAAGCAAAAATCCCGTCGAGCATATTGTATAATTATATTATACGTTACTTTCTTTACTTTTCATCGGGTACAATTTAAATGATATTGACCAATTTACAACTAAGATTCAAATTATTTAATGTCATTTAAAATGTGCCCGATGTGACGTAAAGGAACTATGTACAATATCATTTTACATTACGTTCGACTGGCATTCTTGCGTCTACAAGGGGCATAATGCATAAGTAAAGTAATACATATGTGTCTATCATTAGATCCTGTTTGTTCACTCCTTATTCTCACCTTATCTAGTTCATCATAGGTTGGTTTTTCGCCTTCTCTCAGCTGTGGAAATTCTTCTTTGAATGTGTCGGACCAAGGCTTTAGGGGATTATCAATGTCTCTAGCCTTTTGCCACTCAATCAAAGCATCATTGGAAGTCCTTATCTATATTAAAAAAAACCAATGAACAAGAATGGATATAAAATATAATAATTTCAGATTATTTATAAGTTCAATGTCAAGTGGGATGATGCTGAAAGGTTTAGTTGTTATTGTAAATATTGCAGAATAAAAACTATGATTACTTCCTGATTTTTATAATTATAATCTAATTTATAAATATTATAATTCCACCCGTAAAACGCTCAACAAATAATATTTTACATTTATGTAAAATGCTTGTATTACAATACGCAGAATCTCGAGTCAAAGAGTAATAATGGACAGACCCTAAAACCAACTGATATTATTGCATCACTGCAAAAGTCAAGATAGAAACATAAATGCTCGAAAAGTTACTTTTATTATTACTATCTTTATAACTCTTTTGGAATGCATTTTTATAACTCCTTTGAAATGCGTTGAAATAATTACAATATCATCAACGAAATCGTCATTGGAGTAATAGTTTGATTAATGAAAAATCAAGGTGTCGTAAATTTCACAAAAACCTTACAAAACACAACAAAACCCCACACCTTACCTTGTTTGTGCAGAGTGAGACAGCTATGGTTAGTACCAGGGACATGCCAAAAGCTGTACTGGAGCCCGCTAGCACAGCGTAATCCTGTGAGGTATTTTGCAAAAAGTTGCCCAGTCCGCCTTCAAAAGTAGAGGCCATGATGAGGTTTGCCACTATCCCACCGACAAATCCGGACAAACCTCCTGAAAATGAACAATAAATACGGCGATTCGAATGTTCAAGTACTTGAAAAAACAACTCACACTCTTCTTTTTGAACAAAATGAATTGCAGAGTCTAATGCATTGGGCGTTTAATCATGGGTAAAAACAAAACAATGATCGTGTTTATGCCTAAGGTTAAAAGATAAGAAATAATATTTAAAAAACAAACAACCCTCCAGCAAACTCAAACAAATAAACAAACCCAACTCAATCCAAGAAAAAACACAAAATCGATAAAAACTGTAGGAAACAGTCGGTTTGGTGCAATCAGTAGCGTTGGGTGAGTAGTAAAATACATGTGTCTGTCCATTGCCCAGTTACATCAAAATTTTCGACATAGCCAACTTTTCTAATATTAAAGCCAAATATCTTAGCTTAAGCACGACTTTTAATGCCATTCTTCACATTTGCCGACATATTTAAAAAAATCTCCACCATAATACAATAATCTTTTAGCAATGCAAGTCCTATTATTATTCATGTGCCATACTGTTCAGAAATACTAAGTGACGTTGACTGGATAAAAAGCTGCGCAAGATGTCACAACACAATAAAAAGTCATCAGAAACTCTCCTCTCTCTACAAAGAAAAAACAACAACAACAACAACAACAACAACAACAACAACAACCACCCCAATCATCACACTATCACGCTCTGCTCTTATATCAAATGAAAGAAGCCTAGGTATATGCAACATAAACACCCCCCCCCCCAAACCCTCACTCTTACAAGCACTAATCTTTAATCTTAGGGATGGGGCTTTTTGGCTGTTGTCACGCAATATATTCCATAGATCCGGACATTTAAAATAGAATGGTCTTTTGCCACAGTTAAAAAGAGTATTTTACTTGAGCTAATTTTTTTACATAAATGAAACAAAGCATAACGAAAAGTTATGAAAACTTTCATGTAGAAGAGGTTTAGCATAAATAATGATAACTACCTGTTTGCTGCTAATTATGACACAGAACTCTGTCAAACTTTATGGAACATGATTATAATAAACTAGTTTGACTATAAAATTCATTGTGTATTTTTAGTTGTTTGCTCATTGAATAATCATTTCGGTCCAAAAAAATAACATCCCGACAATACTGATTTAAAAGCTTTTAATTGAATCTTTGCAAATCTTTGTTGCGAGAAGATTTTAAATTACACAAGAAAAACGAGAGAAAACAAACGAAATATTAAATCTTTAGTAATGAGGTGAAAAAAAGTGGTTGCCTTTGAAATTTTCCTTGCGCCCAGTAAAATGTAGATTTTCGTAATCGGTTTCTGAAAACAAACAAACGCCCCAGAGAAAACTTACCACCGTCCTGGCATACATTCCAATATTTTCAATACACAAGATAATGGCAAAATAGTACCCACGATTTTCTGTCTGTTTAAATCCCAGTTCATCAAATGAATGAAAGTGATTCTTTCCCTTCTAAGCACTAATTAAAAATGCGTATGATCTTGTGAGCCACACCGCCACAGAGTACCTACCCACTGTGACGCCAATGCCCGACGTCTTAGTCCAAAGAACAGTCATGAGGGCCGGCGGAAAAGACGGCGTGGTGAGGATGAAGCCGACCATCATGACGTAGTTGAGGTCAACGCCAGTAGCCAAGGTGACCAGCCCCAGCGGTATGAGGAGGATGGTCACCCACAGAATGCACCAGGACTTGAAGGTCACCAGAGAGTCGAGGTATGAGCGGTAGTCGCCGTGAAGCTCACACCTGAACGTGCGGAAAAGTTACAAAATGTAGAAAACAACGGTGAGTTCAATGTTTTCGATAACAGATAGATCACACTGAAAGCAACTAAACGGACCAGTAAAATAATGCGCTAAGAATTGAGAAAATATCCACGTTAGCGTTATCATACTACATTATAAGTATCCCCATTTTTATATACAGTTAATGTTTATCGAGGCCCGATACATAAGTCTTTATATTTCAAAGTACAAAGGTTGACAAAAAGACAACGAATTAATTTAGTCGTCAGAAATTTTACTAGATAATGCGACTTGTATGGAACTGAATTCTTTTAATATATTTGTTTCAGTTTAATGGCACAGTCAGTAATTATTGTCGTTGCTTAAAATCTATACACGAATTCCTCTAAATCGAAAGGGCGATCGAGTGTCTTTTCCATTGACCTCCCAAGATTTATATCCTGTAATTTTCCTTTTGAAAATGTTAAATCTGTTTGAAAAAAGACATTACTTTGTAAACGTGCGATCTTAATACACACATGTGAAATCTTTGGAGGAAGTTGAATCGGAACTTGCTTTTCTCTATTCGTTAATATACTAATAGTAATCTGCGAGGCACATTGTTTATTGATTCTGAGAGAAGCTAAATCCAAGGCCTTACATGTAGACTCTCTGCTTATTGAGACCTCGCTCGGAGACCAAGCGCTCCAGGTCCTGGAAGCAGAGCGCGCACTCCGTGGCCGGCACACACTGGCAGTACTGGGCGTGCTGGGCTTCGTACGAGTTCCTCAGGCCGTCATCCTGGTCAAGCTTGGAGACCTGCTCCTGCTTGAGGTCCCCACACAGGAGGCACCGGCTGGAGCTCTGTCTCTTTTTGCTGCGATACGGCGGGAAAAAAGGACGTCCAAATCATTCATCAGGGGTGAGTCAAGCACAAGTCGCTAATACGTTTTGAGCCATAGCCTTCTAAACATAGAAATATATTATTCTGCCATATTTTTAATTTTCAAATTAAATGTTTATCTCTGGTTCTAGAGCTGCCAGAGTTAGAAACATTTTAGCCTTTTAAGGTATATTTCAGCTACTGAACAGAGTATAAATTACTAAAAAAGCAACAAATCGAACATGTGCCAGATTTACTCTAATTTTGAAAGCAGCACCAAGCTTGAAAGTCAAAGTATTTCGGAATTATCTGTCTAGTGCATAATAAAAAAATCTTTTATTTAAGAGAAAAAGAAAATCGAATCGAAAAAAAATCCATACAGTTGCGGCACGGAAGACTTCTTCACCGAATCTACTTACTTGAACGGATTTATGTGGGTCTGGTAGATGTCATAGACTATTATGGAAGAAACAGCCATCACTTCCCCAGACCCCGAAGACATAACAGCCATCATGAGCATTGTAAGGACCAGGTAGGATCCCACGGTTCCCATCTCTATCTGCGCCATGAACACAGTGACCAGGCCTGGCCAGAGTTAACACAGGAAGGATTATACATAATTAATGTTACAGTGAACATGCCTGGGCAGATTCAAAAGGGAAAAAAAATCATAGATTGTGTAATAACGAAACGACAAAAACCATAGATTATGTAACGTATTTCAATTAGTCAATGCTAACTATGTGAAAATGTTAAGTCATGTGAACACATTTTTGAAACTGATGCTAATCAAAATTTTCCCTATTCCAGCGAGATACAGATTTGCACTTTATATTCCACAACACAAAACGCACCAGAATCAATATCCGCCATGTCAAGCTGAAGTATGCTATCGTTCCCAGCACCGACCGTCTTGGCCAGATAGCCGAGGCCAAGGGTGGTCCCAATGGTCGACGGGATAGCGAACCAGATGTAGGTGGCCGCGAAGAAGCCGAGAACTCCCTGCACCGGCTTGGCCGCGATGCGGGACTGCCAGGAGGCCTGGTCGCAGAAAGTGATGGAGGCCGTAGCGAAGAATCCCTGTACGGCCCAGATGATGGCGCCCTGCGACCAGAACGTGAGGTAGCTCCTACACAGGGGAGGAAGGAAGTGATCCGAGAATGTGCTGCTTTAGTTGCTTAGTTTTATCGTTTGCTAAAGACAAGCACCAGCATTTGGGTTATAGGGAATTAGATTTCACCTAAAAGAATTCGTATTTATTGGAAGACATGAGTTACGTTTAAGCAGAAGCGCCATAGCGGTGATTTGAAATATATTCCCGTTTGTGCGCTATCCGTTATCTTTAAAGACTAAAAAAAGTCAGACTTTTTAACACTACTCACGCCTCTGCGAACATTATTGTTTGATGAGCTAACTAACACCTAACGTAGATCTCATATCTTTCAAATAACTTACACGACTCTTGGTAAAATATAACAGATGTTCTCAAGACTAACGTCTGACAACTTTAAGTGCTGCCACACACACACACACAATGATACCATTGCCTCTGCCTTAGCTGATCTCATTATACTGAAAGCGACCCAACCAAAAGGGGAAGAAATCAGATAATCATTTTAGTCTGATCGTGGATTCGAACAGGGGACCTCTTGATAGGAGTCCGGAGCTCTATTCACTTAAGCCCAACCACCTTTACCTGCAAAAATGCAGATATAAGTATGAACTGTCTTATCTATTATTCTCCTCAAAAACCTCTCGTTGGAACCTTAAAACTGATAGCAAAAAATAAATACGTTTTGTTTTTGTTTAACTCTATTAAGAAGCATGCGGATATATAAACTAAGCCTTATTATAGCAGCGCGCAATTAAAAAATAAATGAAGAGACATAATTATCACAATACATGACGACGTTAAAAAAAAGTGACAAAATCGGTGGGGTGGGTCAATGTTGATCAGTGGATAGGGACAAACTAAATCTGATTAGATATTCATGGTACCATGTCCTAATCAAGCTGCTTTGTTTCGTAGGGTCAAATCGGTTCTAGTACAGGTATAATGCTTCAGAACAAGTTCTGGATATCCTGCTTTAGTAGGTGTACACTAGGAAAGAAAGAGAGAAAGAGAGACGGAGAGGTAGAGAGACAGAGACACAGACACAGAAACAGAGAGAGACTGTGTGTGTGAGTGAGTGAGAGAGAGGAGAGAGAGAAAGAAAAAAAGAGAGACAGAGAGAGAGTGAGTGAGTGAGAGAGAGTTAGTGAGTGAGAGAGAGAGAGAGAGAGAGAGAGAGAGTGAGAGAGAGAAAGGGAGAGAGAGAGGGAAACATAGCTAGTATTTCAGGGACATCTATCAAAGAATCATATTGACAAGACAAGCTAAGATTTGCATAACTAGGGAACATTTCTCCTCAGATTTGGTGTCTGAAAGGAGAATTATATAGCTTAGCCTTGTAGGTGTATTTTGATACATTAACTAAGTGCAGTCGTGTCAGAGATATGGTCATGTTAAAAATAAAAACAACAGCAACAGAACAAATATAATTGTTTCCATAACCGATACATCTAGATTTTTTGCACATGATAGCGTGTGACCAATTTTTATTTTCTGTCTGAAAAATGGCCTACACATTCCTAACCTTTTAACCTGACCTTCATCAATTTCATTCTTGGGAGGTATACCGTGCCCGAGGCGGATAAATAAAAAAATGACAACAATGATAACAACAACAACAACAACAACAACAACAACAATAGCAACAACAACAACAACAACAATAAACAGCAACAAAACAGCAACAACAAAGCAACATAATTTTAATTGAAGTATAACAGCTATAATTTGATTAGGTGAATCTTTGGTAATATTTATGAGAGGAAAAGTTTAGATTAGCCGTTATTGATATGCAGCTGTTTATTTTTTAAAAGGAGTGAATCAATAAAAGTCAACCCATTGCATAGGCGATCACCCACTGTCATGTTATCAGAAAAAAAAATGGATGTGTAGGTTAGGTCTATTTTCACTGGTCGGTATCAGAATCACGCATCGATTGAAAGAGACATGCATTTACTATCTTGTATACTGTCCGTTGCTGATGAAACAACCTCTTATTCTGTGAAATAAATAATGGATGGATTAAAGAACAATTCATATTGTATTTTGATAAGTACGATGCGCTTATTCAAAAATTTTATACTGTTTATCTACTTAAAAAAAATAAAAGCCAAAAAGGGAAAAACCGGAACAACAGACAATGAAAAAGCATCGGATTTGTGCAAATTAATGTGTTTTTGCCCTAACTTTTTCTAAGAATATCATCCTGCAGTATATTAAACCTGATAGGCTAAACAACAGTTTGCTTTCCAAAAGTATATTAGTAGAAGTCATTTAAATCTACCTCATTCATATTTTAAGCATTCGTAGGAACAAATAACTTGGAAAATTCTCTTATAGACTTTTCAGTTAAAAAGCCAATCGTAACTTTCAAATATTCAAGATTCTTATTTCCTTCATAGGAAATGAGGAGAAAATAGAGATATTTATTTACGCGTCTAGGAACAACATCTGAACTTTCAAATGACT
>RQTK01000127.1:591046-616975 GCA_003991915.1 Elysia chlorotica | reverse complement strand
AGAGAGAGAGAGAGAGAGAGAGAGAGAGAGAGAGAGAGAGAGAGAGAGAGAGAGAGAGAGAGAGAGAGAGAGAGAGAGAGAGAGAGAGAGAGAGAGAGAGAGAGAGAGAGAGAGAGAGAGAGATTCTTTGATATTAATTAATTCTGTTTTAATTCATTTTAGAAGAAATATAACTCATAATTTAAAAAAATCGTTCTTTTTTTTTAAAAGGCATGGGGAGTAAACAACACACGTCTGTAGCTGTTTAAACAGCTGACTGATACTTTTGGGGGGACTTGAGCCAGATAATCTGGATTGATAAGTAAAACAGAGGCTGTATGAAAAAGACAGCATCACTTTTCTGCTTCCCCATTCTGTCTAGCCCATTGATTTATTAACTCAACAGGCCGTGTGAGCCACAGACAAGACAGTGCAAAGTTGCTCTCAACTGTGCGTTACAGACTGCCTTTAGGAGCAAGCCCTTCTCAAGCCTCAAGATGGCACTGTTTAGATAATAAGGGACCTTTCCACCGTATATACACAACTGCCAAGATACGAATCTAGCGCCTACTTTATTACCAACTGGAGGCATCATTCCATAGCAAGTTTACAAAATGTAGAGAAACTTACTTTGACGATTTGATGTTTACATTTAACAGCGTTCTAAAATGCTCAACATAATAGTGACCTTCAATTATTTAACTAGGTAGCCCTTTCGGCTTTCTAGTCATGTATGGATTTTTGCAATACTTGGCTTTTGTACATACTTGTATTATTACGTTTTCCTAATTTGAAACGATTCCCTATTTTATGATCTAAATTCATTGCTTCTTTACTTTATAAATAGAATAATCATGCAATTTGTTTTTAATGTTATTTCATAAGTAGGCAGTGTGACACATGGATCGGGAGTTACTATCAGATGCGACATGCTTATAAGTTACATCAAAGATTATGGAAAACATTTTTGTTTTGTTTTTTTAGTTTGTTTGACGTTGAAACACTAATAAACAACAGTAAAAATTATACAAAGAGGGAGAAGCTGAATTTGTGTAATGTTAAATCAATTAACAGGAAACCTTCAAAGAGTGGTTGAACTTAAAATAAAAGCAGAGCTTAGTAAAGTGTAAAGATAATCTTTGTGTGTTAGAATGTTTGAAGAAAAAATCTTCATTTTGGATTTAAACCGTCGGTTACTTTTTGGTTTTGTCGGCAACTGCCGCCCCACGAGTAAGAGAAATAAAGTTTTTCCGGTTGATTTATTGCCCTCCTGAAAAACAATTCCACACCAGAAGATATCTTTCTGCCTTCAGCAAGTTGCCTCAGCTGAACGCGATAAAACAATCTGTGCAGTCAAAAATCACTGGCGGCATACCACGCTAACACTGGCGTAACATTTCTTTATTTATCTTTATTTTGACAGAGCTGGATAAACATTAGGATGCATACCATTAGGATAACAGTAAGGAAAGCGAAGTAAGTTTTGTAGTCAACCGTGGTTTGGGGCGACAAAACACAGTCTACCCATTTTTGAACCTTCGAATTACATTATACACTGCAGTGTTGTCTCAAAGTTATACTGCTGTACTTATGGCGCACGATACCGGAAAGCTTTGAGAAGGAACTAATCACTGATTCTAGTGCGTTTTATACATACATTCTGGGCTCAATTTGTTTTGGCTTACTGAAACTTTCAGGGAAAGTTGCTAAAGTTAGTTTTGATCTAGAGCATAAAAAGTCATCTCTACTGTCCTACTTGTTGTATAAATATTATTCATATTTTTACTCTTCAAAAGTGCATTGGCTACTTTTTAAGAAACTTGAAACTAGAAAAAAAACCTCAAAATTATTACACGTCATTCTGGTTACCATTAAAGTACTAACATATTGTGCCTCACCCTTCTTCGTTGCCTTCTGGCCCTTCCAGGCAGCTAACTTTGGCGTACAGGTCAGCGATGGCGCCCGCGTCGCCACTGTAGAACACACGCACCGTGAAGACCACCAGGCATATGAAGATGATGGCAGCGTTAAAGTAGGACACGTAGAACGTGGAACCCAGGCCGCCGACGAAGGAGTAACTCCCTGGGAATGAGAAGATGATGGCAACATAGAAGAAGAATGGATCGTAGGCCGCCCTGTGGATGATAATGTACAGACAGAAAAGAGTGTGGGAGGGTGCATGAGAAAGAAGGGTCGTGGAATTATTTTTAACACAAGGAGGTTGAGATCAAGAGGGATAAAACCTGGCCTGCTTTTTTTTATTTCTTTTTTTTTTCGTTGTTTTGTTTTTGCTGTTTTTTTTGTGTGTTTTTTTTGACTAAATGTTACCTGTAGTAGTAGTAGTAGTAGTAGTAGTAGTAGTAGTAGTAGTAGTAGTAGTAGTAGTAGTAGTAGTAGTAGTAGTAGTAGTAGTAGTAGTAGTAGTAGTAGCAGTAGTAGTAGTAGTAGTAGTAGTAGTAGTAGTAGTAGTAGTAGTAGTAGTAGTAGTAGTAGTAGTAGTAGTAGTAGTAGTAGTAGTAGTAGTAGTAGTAGTAGTAGTAGTAGTAGTAGTAGTAGTAGTAGTAGTAGTAGTAGTAGTAGTAGTAGTAGTAGTAGTAGTGGTAGTAGTAGCAGCAGTAGCGGTTCTATTGTAGCCTTGTTGTAGCATTGTATTTGAACTATGCAATAGCTTAAGTTAGAAACTGTCAAGTTTCATTAACAAACTCAAATCTCACCAAAGAGGGTTGCCATGATGATGATGCAGTACTCGTCATTGGCATCCTTTACTAAAGCCTTTAGGATGGCTGTCGATGCAGTCAGGAGGCAGATACTCACAACGGTGTTCATGAGCAGCGCAAAGAAACAGAAGACCAGGTGAGGTCCCTGTCCGAACCTTGCATAGATCACCTGCAAGCAAGGAAGTAACACACTGCAACTGGTGTGAAACACGGAAACTGGCTATCCTTCTTTCACTTATAGCAACTCAATTTAATGTTAAAATATAAATTATAATATGAATGCATGCGATACTGGAAAACAATGCGAAGCATACCTGAAGAAAAGTCTTTGCCCCTGGTGCTCTGATTTTGAATTGCACGGATAACACAGGAAACAATATCATATTGATGACACAGCAAGTCGAATACCAAAAGCTGCCAGCAATCCCGTTCTGGAAATAAAATTCAAAAAAGTAATATAATGAAAAAAATACACAACCAAAAATGTCTGTGAGAAAAGTTTGTCACCCAGTGAATAGGAATTTTACGAGCCTAATAAAATCCTTGATCAAGAAAAGGTTACGTAATATTTAAAGATATCACTTTCAAAACATCCTGTATGGAGGTGAGGGTACCGTCTGAGGTTCAAACTGAGATTAAGAGAACTAAAGACTCAATTTGATAGCACTCCACCCAACGCAATACTCCCTAAAAATTAAACAAACAAAAAACATAACAAAAAAGAAAATAAATCAACCTAGTATGTCTAAAGCCTGCTGCACTACTTCAGGGATATGCCCCAACCATTTTTTGGACCTCATTGCACCCCACCCTACCTTTATGGCCACAGTGGCGCTCTGTAGAAGGTCGCCTGGCCACAAGAGCTGGGACGCGACCGTGACGGCCGTGAGGCTGGTGGAGACCTTCCCCCCAGCGTCGAAGGCGGTGTCCAGGTTGTTGGCGTCGTGGAACACATGCTTCCTGATGGCGACGAACGCCAGGGCGAGCAGCACGGAGAAGCCGCCGAAGCCCAGTATGAGCAGACCTGTAGCCTCGCCATTGTTCAGCACTGGATACACTTTACTGCGGAGAAAATGTATCGGCTTTTATCTACAATTTTATTAAAATTATAAAGCTTGCATGGTAATTTTATTATCGCCTTCACATTGTTCAAGAGTGAATTCACATTACTTGGGTTGAAAGTGTTCCGACTTTTATCTTATTTTTAAATTAAAATGAGAAAGCGTTCAAGTTAATGCTTTGCCATTGTACAGGGTCAAATACACTTTATTGGCGAGTACAGCGTAAACGCTTGTCTGAAATGGAATAGATTCAATGGATTTGTTGGTGGCATATACCCTGAACCACGGTAAGATAGGCAATGGTGATTATGACATAGTGTTACTTTTAATTCTTTTTTACTGAAAGTAATAAAACCTAAGAGGAAGTTATAAAGATGAGTCTCATATGCGCGCAAAATCATTATAAATTTAAGTCATTGGCTATTCAAAACAGCATCACAACAAGAGCAACAGTAATGCATAACTTGTCAAAAAATCCAAATCACTGTCATAAACTTCCACTTCTCAACAGTGCTTCGTAAACAAAACAAAACGATAACTTTCGTTTAAGTAATTGGATTAGGAATATTCAGCTTTTATTTTGAAAAAAATCTGATAATCAATACAAGTATAATAATTCTGCAGTGGACATTTGAAAAGCTCAATACCAATTCAGGGTTGTAATGAAATAACATTTAAATAATTGATCAACCAAAAATGGTTGTATACTCAGTACTTGCGGATAAAATATAAAAGTGATTATCATTACCGTCATAAAAATCAAAGTAAATCACACACGATATAACCATTGACAGGATACAAAATATCTCCAGACCTGGATCTTCTTAATCGTGTTGAATTTGAGAAAACAAATATAACTTTTAAAAGTTTTTTTACATAGTTCATGAGTTGCCTTCTAGACAGAAATTATGGGAAAACAAAAATCCGTTCTTCCTGTCATAATTCGCTGTATGCTTTCATTGAAGATCGATTTAAAAAAAACACCATTATGTAGACTATAATCTTAAGCCTACTTATAATTCTTAAAAAATGGAGAGAACGAACCTCTTTGTTTTTCTCTCTCTCTGTCTCCCCCCCCCCTCTGTCTCCCTCTCTCTCTCTCTCTCTCTCTCTCTCTCTCTCTCTCTCTCCCCGAGTTTAACGTCTCTTAGTTTGTCCACAGCAGTCCTGCACAAAGACCGTTTATCCTACCGTTCCTACAGTTTCTCCTCCATCTCACTCCTCTTTCGAAGGCGTTATACATAACGGCTAGTAACACTCAATAAAGTTTCTATTTACCTGTAACTAACGTTGGCTGCAGACTCTGGGCCCAGGCCTGAACACCCTTGCCTGGCATGTCCACTGCAGACACACACCTGGCACCAGAGAATGCACAGAGCCAGGAGAGACCTAAGCCTTACAGCGGTTCTCACGCGGGAATGGCATGACCCATTTACGGGAGTGTCAGAAGATTCAGGAAGGGGTACCATTGTAAAAATGTGAAGAAGGAAATGTTTCTGTTGTGATTTATTTTTCAAAGAAAGTCAATGTTTTGTACTTATTTAAATAGTAGACGGATTTTCCAACATAAAAAATATTTACGTCATAGTTCCCCCTTGTGGAGGATATTTTACACGTCATATTCTTTAACATCACTTGTAATGTTAACTTTCACCTTTGTCATCGGATGGCAACAACTTTGATTTTATGTAAAGAAATGGCGAAACACAGCGTGGCAAAGGAGCTTCAATAAGCTAGAAAAATTTCCCCTTAGGCACAGGTGTATTTTAATAATAATTATTGATGTAAGCAACACATCTAGTATAATACACTGTTTTATACAAAAGGCTAGAAGGATATGTTATTATTAAATGCGTAATTCAGAAAAAATGTCTGAAGCCGGGGGAGCCAAAGAGACCAGTCACGATTCCCCCACTCAAGTCACTGTTAAACAGCCTAAAGAAAGTGCAATCACTCACTTAACACTTAGTAAAAGAAAAATTAATCCTAACACACAAAAATAGTGAACACGGATTCAAAGTAATTTTAGTGAAAGGAAAATCACTTCAGTAAATCCGTAGATGGGTAATCAGTAAACTACGCGTAGAAAAAGGACGATGTATACCACCGGCACTAATTATGTCCAGAAGGTTTGGTGCACTTCATCAGCATCAGATCTGAATTCTATTACTGAATCTTTTATAATATCAGTGGAAGAAAACGCATCGCAATACCGCACGAGAAAATAGAGCACTATCCATACACGAAAAGGGCTCCTGGACTAATATTGGGACACCCCAGAGGGGAAGGGAGAGGATAACTTGTGTCTAGTACTATTTATTGCGTATCTTAAAATTGTCTTATGAACACTCAAGAACAAGAAAACCTAAGCGAGCCGGATAACACAGAGTTGATTTGTGATGTGGATGTAACGTCTACATAATAGATTTAGTACACGTAAACACGATTCAAAATGACCTAACAAAAGTGGGGTTCACTGTACAAGGCATATCATAACACAAACAAAAATCAAAAGGAAATGAAGATATGAAATAAATATTGAAATAAAGATGGGCTCTTCAAATACGCACAACGCCGACATGTATAAAGAAAAGCAGCTGGCAAGCGCAGCCCTTGGCAGACTTTCTAACATTTAGCTAAAAAACTAAGTAAAACAAGCCGCCTCTTATCCATGGAACATAACTAACCCTACATATACATTACAAACGAGACATTAAGACAATAAAAATGTGAATTTTTTCCTTGTTGCGACACACAACTACAAAAGGTTTGTTCTCGTGGGGTGTTTGTGAATGCAAAGTATAATAAATTCACTCTGAAACATTGGAGCCATAGGTGTTTGAAAGGCACGAAAAGGCCACGGTCATTATGGTTGTGTCAATGGCGGAGTGTTTGGGCAAGGTTAACGTTGTATTGGTGATTAAATGCTGATTATGAATGGTAAGTGGAATGAAAGGGCAAACCGTTTAGCAGCACATCTTATTGCGCACGGAATGTCGACTGAACAACAGGCTGTAACCATGAAATATTTCCATTCATGATGAGGGTGATACAAAAAAGTTCAAAGTTATACCAATATAGGGAGAGAGAGAGAAAGAGAGAGAGAACGAGAGATAGACATAAAGAGAGAGAGAGAGAGAGAGAGAGAACGAGAGAGAGAGAGAGAGAGAGAGAGAGAGAGAGTCAGAGACCGACAGTAATAGAGATAGACATAATGAGAAATATATAACAAGAGATGGCAGTGCGCTTAAACATGTTAGTCAGAGAGAAAGGTAGGGATAGAGAGATAACAATCAGACAATTAGATGGATAAACAGTTAGATGGATAGATTGAGAAGAATTGGATAAAAATACATTAAGCCAAATAAATGCCTTTCCTTCGGTGTAACCTGTTTCTTAAGAACAGTGACAAATTCTAGACAAAGAAACATTAATACTAAAAAAATAATTCATTTCGAAGATAAAAAAAACTATTTATATTGAAATCACAGTCAGGTTGCTCGCGCTCCATACATTGATCCTAACTTTGCGATACTACGACACTTATACATTTTATACTAACATAGACAACACAGCACTTGGTTTCATAGCCACTGTTAAGTAAAACGTATTTTGCTGCTGGTGATGCTGCTACCACTACTCGACCTACTACGACAGGCACAATACTACTCTTGATTACTTATACTCATATTTTCTATGACTAGAAATATTCGAACTCTTTTGAAAATGAAAAAGGTCAATATATAGAATTTTTCTATGTTTAGAGGGCTCTAGTTAAAAACCTATATTGACGACTTGTGCCTGATTCACCTCGGTTGCCTCACATGTAAGTACATTTAAGAGTACTGGAACCCTTTCTTAGATCACTTATGGTGAGTTACAATTTCTACATAGTATAATTATTTGTAAAAGGCATTTTTTAAAAGAAACAAATAAGCCACTTTTGCTAAATGCCCTCTCAATAGAAGTTGCCAAGGAAACTTATTCATAGGACCTTCTTAAAGAATCAAAATTGTATCTATAAAGAATAATTTTTATTTCTGCTAGCTCTCCTCTAGGACTTTAAATAGTTTACTTCACACGAATTTGTAATCAAACAATTGTTATTGTATTATGAATAAAACTCTAAGTACGCCAAAGTACGTTCACGTTAGAAATTATTCCCAAATAAAAAAAATAAAACAATTCGCTGGTTTGAACGGTATTTGTACATGAAAACGTGTTATCCGTATGGAATAAAATCCTCTGCGATATCGCACTGCCTAGTTGGGCAACGAATGTGAAAGTGTAGAGGGCACGAACAGTTTCTATGTTGCTAGTGTTAGAGATTGAAGGCGTTTATGCCTAATCTGAAGTTCAGCGGACGGCGGGGTGGAGATAAAAGGCCAAGACTAAGTGCCAGTTTTGAGTGTTGGAAGTTTCGGCCGAAAGAAAACAATCTGGGCAGACCGCGCCGATGGGAATCTCAGATAGACAGGCTGCGCTCCTAAGTAGTCGTATGTCATTTCACTCGCTGATAACATGGAGACCGAATTCAGCAACGGGTCAGCTAGAATGCCGGAATAAAATGGAGGTTTCTTTTGTGTCTTTTTATAAGGGAGTAAGAGGGCCAATAGTGGTGTGTGGATGCGTGGGAGAGAAAAGAGATAGGGAGGAGACAAAAATATAATTATAGAGAGAAAGAGAGGGAGAGAGAAAACATACGAGAGAATGACAGAGAGAGAGAGAGAGAGAGAGAGAGAGAGAGATAGGGAGAGATTTATAATAAAACAAAGAGAATGAAAGAGATGACTCTTGGAATAAAAAAGTTGAGGAAGCTTAGTCCGCGCTCTGCAATGGCGGACAGCCTCTTTTGGTTCTCCCGTCGCCGAAAACAATTCTCTGCCAAAGGTTCCTTCTGTAGCAAGACAGAGATCAACTAGGAAAAGGAAAGAGAAAAAGATAAATAAGAGGAAACATGATAGAGACAAAATATTGCAATGGAGAGAATGAGTTGGAAATAAAATAATGGAGATAAAAGAGGGGGAGTGAGTAAGTGAGTGAGCGAGTGAGATTGGGTAAGAGAGAGAGAAAGAGAGAGAGAGAGAGAGAGAGAGAGAGAGAGAGAAAGAGGGAGAGAGGCATAGTGGGTGAGAGAAACAGAGAGAGAAAGACAGACAAACAGTTGGAGAGAGCCTTGAGAGATACTCAGAGACAGGCAGAGTGGGTGACCGAGACACAGCTGCATTTCAGTTCAATCGGTGCCCCCAACAACAACATGGCAAAAAAGGCATGTTGATAAAGACGTTGTTGGGTAAATGGTTGTAAAATAAAAGTCCTTAATTTTTAAAAAACTAATTTTAAGTAATAGAGATGGAGTACAAATAAAATATTCACATTTTAGTGAAAATCACACGTTATGATCATATATCTTTAATATCTACCATTATAATCCATTTCCCTCGCTCCACACTATAACACTATAACTTCAATAACAGTACTATTATGTATCTTGATAATAACCACGATTTTTAAACTAGACTAAAAAAATCACTCTATTCGTTTATAAAAACGTAATGACCAAACAGCATAAAAGGACTAGAAATAAACACAATGTAAAAAGATAAGAGTCCAGTCATATCTTAGGACGTTACGATGATCTTGGTCAACTTGCATCACTGTGCTGACCAGAGCAAGAACGGGCAGTGTGATAAAGCTACCTGTAGGCCCTTCCAGAGGCCCCTTATCGATATAAAGGTTTTGCGATATTGAGGCTGTAGTGACAACGAAGGCGATAGGTAAGGGAATCTGCACCGGTGTCTTATCATAGCCCTATCTTATACCAATAATGTCATGGAAGGATAAGATACCTCATGAAGATGTTCTAGATGAGGCTAGAATAGATAGCTCTTTAATAAAAACTGTAAGAAAAAGACAAATGGAATATGTAGGACATCTAAATCGACTCAAAAGCATAGAACATTCCGTCTTAACTGGAAAAATAGATGGTAAAAGAAGTAGAGGTAGACAAAGAATAAACTATTTAGATTTTCTCATCAAATGGGCAACTAATAAAGACAGTAGCAATTTAGACTTTTTAAAGTTGTTTGAACAAAGAGGTGAGTGGCGTGTCATGATCACGTATGTCTGTTCTAGACCTGGTACTGATGAATAAATGGATCCTCCACTAGGGTAAGCCATAGGCGTCTAGAACACAGCTCTAGAGGGACATAGGCAAGAATTAAATACGTTAGGCTTTTTGCAAAGCCTGTTAGCATTGACCCGCCTTTTAAATTAGTTCATGTGCATGTGCTGTACGTTTTAACCGTGGACCTAAAAACGATCTATAGACTGCAGTTATCAACCGGCAGAATCGAACATAAAATGGCCACTGTACAATTCTTCGAGATTATTTCTAAATTTGTAAATTTGTATAACGAAACCTTCTTTAACGTAAAGGTTCTGTTTACAATCGATTTAACCGCCGTATAGAATCATCTTGTTGTTATCCATTTAAGGTTTAGGCATTTGGGCGTATCAATGATAAATTGATATGCGCATGGCATATTCCCCTTTAATTTCTAAATAACACAAATACAGTATTGAGACTAAAATCTCTTTCCAATGGCAAAAAGTGCACTTAATTTTTTACACATGACCATTGTCGTTTCATGTTGAAAATCTGATGTTATGCAAAAAGCTCACTTGTATTTTAAATAAATAAAACTGTTGGTAACTATGTAGACACAAAAGATCTTATGTATTCCTTTTCACCACAAGCCCAATCTTTTTTGCTGCACCACTATCATCAATCTGCTTGCTTTTGCTCAATCTTTCAATCTATTCTACGAATCACTGATAAACTAATAGTTTTCGTGATCTTTCATTTCACAATTTCTCTAATTTTCTCACCCATTTCTGAATATTTGTATACATACGAATTTATGTTTTATTCAGTTACCAAACTGAAATTAAAATGGTGTATATGCCTTAATTTCGAAGAATAAAATTCAATAAATTCTAGTGGCCTTTTAAACAAATACAGTTTTAGAGAATTTTCTTTTTCTCATTTTTTTAAATTTCATAGACGACTACATTTTCTGAAACATCGTAGAAAGTGCAATCATATTTCATTATAAAAATGACTCCTTTCTGCTTCATATTACAAGTGCAGTTTACAGTCGTCAGACGAGCCTACATCTATCCGTTCAAATTATTGTATTTAAGCCTGAACCTACAATAAACCCCCCCCCCCATAAAATCTGCGCGATAAACGACTTTGCCTACAAAATCTCTGTATTTTGGAAGAGGCGTTTGTGAGCGGGGAAGGACACAAGTCCCTCAATATACAGTAAAGTAATTATACAGCCAACATATGTTCATTTGCTCTCTAGGCTTCCTCAATGATTATTTTGCTTAGAGATGTAATATAATACCTACTTCTAAATCTCCATTTCTTATCTTCATCGAGATATGCTTTTTTATAGTCCTCTTGCTTTTACTCCCCACCGCTGACACTACTCTGTTTCCAGAAACGTCAAACAATGTTTTTGTTTTCTGTTTTGAGGATAATTTTCCTTTTCAGAATGGGTCGGCAAATGCAAGGCTTTTAATAATAAATCGAGCCAAGTAAGAAATGGTGAATGAGCTTATAACAGCTCAAGTGGTGGAGAACAAAATAATTGTTCCACCGGTTTTGTCTCATAAGTTCCCTGGTGCAATCCTATATAATGAGCGAGAGAATGAGTTGGGCAAAGTATTCCTCGCTTAAAACAAGTACATAAATTGGAATACCGGTTATGTAGAATTATAACCACTTGAATGGGACTTGTTGGTTACGAAAAAAAAAAACCCGCAAAATATTTAAACTGACTTTGAAGTGATTTTCTTGAAGATGGACTATTGTCGCACAGAACCCCTCTAGCGAAATTAGCTTATGTGAAACCACGGGTGACTTCCCATACAGACAACACACTAATCATTGTATCAAGGCTTTAAACGCTCATGCATCTAAATCAATGCTATCATATCAGAGAAGATCGAGAGCGTTTCTTGCAAGGTTTTACTAGTACATGTTGTATCGTAAATTTCTTTTTCCCTATTGTTTTCACCACCGGCCTTGAGTAATAGTTGCACCATATAGAATAACTAAGACAAAGCAAAAGGTTAGAGGAATGTTATGAGAGACCGCGCTTCACTCTGCAGAATATGGATAAGAGCTGTGAAAATGGCGTGGGAATACGTTCAGCTTCTAAACTACAACCTATTGCTCTACTCGTACGTGTTTTTGTACACTCAGCTCAAAAGTAACAAAACACTGAAGTAAAAAATATTTAGTATCATGCCGTACTGATAGGGGGTGGAATTAGATATTGCATGAAAACAAAAGTTCTCTATCGAGATAAGTAAATACACGTGTTTCAAATTTACTGTTAAAAAAGAAACAAAACATGTTGACAACAATAAATAAATAGACAAACTCAGACAAACCAGAATCGTGCTCGTTTCATAGGGCTGTGGGCTACCATTCTTTCGGAATAAAGAAAACCAAGAACAATATCTCTCGTACATTATTCTACGGACCTTTTAATTTTCTTATTCATACCTTTGCTATTCCTACATACGAACCGAATAAACAGAAAATTCATTGACCCAGATGGTTGCCTGTCTGTTTATCTTTCTATCTATCTATATCTATCTATCTATCTATCTATCTATCTATCTATCTATCTATCTATCTATCTATCTATCTATCTATCTATCTATCTATCTATCTATCTATCTATCTATCTATCTCTCTCTCTCTCTCTCTCTCTCGCTCTCTCTCTCTCTCTCTCTCTCTCTCTTTCTCTCTCTCTTTCTCTGTCTTTATTTCTCATTTACATACTTCTCTCTATCCCCCTCTTTAACTTCTTCTTTCCATCTCTATAGGACTTAGCAGGGCCACTTTCCGGGTTAAAATGCTCCATCAAGAGATTTGCGTAATAGTAAAGGCAATACGAATACTTTACTGATTTCAGTTTTCATAAGGGCATATTTTACTTGTAATTGATTTATGAATTTGAAGATTATTTACTCGTTTATAGATGTACGATATACATGTGTAAAGGAACAGTGTGTAACACATAAAACTGATGAAGTTATAGAATTACAAAAGATAGAAAACAGTTTTACAATAGCAACTCTGACAAAACCATAGCATAAAATAGTACTACCTCAGTAATAAATTTATAACTTTTAACACAGTGCATAGTGGTTTTCTATTGAAGAATAAAGATGTGAGCATCAGCAATCTATTTTTTTTATTCCAAAGATATATTTGAGGAGGGTTTGGTGGAGTGCAAATTCCAAGGCTCCTCACATCAAGATAATTACACATCATTACGAAAAAATCATGGTTTATTTCCAGCGTTATGTTTTTTGCAAACCTAAATGTCATTTTCAACCATTTTGACATTCTATCGTTTAATAAATGTGTCACAGTACAGACCCGAGATTTGAATGATGAATAGAAAGTGAGAGACACCGAAAAGACACACAATCAGCGTTTCCAGTATAAGTACAGCGACATTCTACTTAAGCCAGTTCGCTCAGCCTGTTAAAAGAATAGGCTATAGCTATAATTACTCATAATCGCATAAAATTGGTAAATATTCAATGGTAACTATTATATTTGGTTGCTCATCGTTACCCAGTCGTAAAAAGAAGACACCACAAAGCAATGTTTATGTTGGTGCACTTAACTGAGCAGTGCGAGACTTCCAAATACCTTGGAGCTCACACCACAAGCGACAGACGAAACAACACAGGAATGTCGTCTACAATATCCCAGGCAAAGATGATATTGGGAAAGAGGAAACGTGTTCTTACGAACAATCTCTATCCATGGCAACGAGAAAAAAGGCCTTACAATGCTACATAGAACCCATTGTAATGTAAGGGTACGAAGCTTGGATGGTATCTAAATAAGTACAGAAAAAACTTGAGGCAAGGGAAATATGTTTTTTAGGCCGCTTAGGCGAATGCTTCGTAAACCTTGGACAGAAAAGAAGCTGTTGTCTTAAAAAAGGCATCTCTTTTTAATAAAATACGAAAGCGTCAGTCGTCATTTATATGGCACACCATGAGAGGAGAAAAGCTCGAATACCTCGTCATGACAGTAATGCTTGAAGTGTAAGGTCTGTATAACATTACATACAAAATTCAGGATGGGAATATTTTGTGCTTATTTTTACATTTACGGCCATGTTTAATTAATCATAGTTATTATTTTTTATTGTTATTGTTATTGGCTAGGTGCTCAATAATAATTATTTTTATTATTTATCTCTGTCCTTATTACGTGTTAGCTAAAGTGATGTATAAGACAACCTTATCTCCAATTTCTATAAATCTTGAGGGCATATTTTTAAACATTAATGGCTGACTACTTTAACGTTCATAGAATGATCATCCAAACTTCCAGTTTCAAAACTTTCCAATAAAATTTGATAAATTTTTAATCGAATACAGGACAGTCACCCTGTCTGCAAGAGGAAAGTTTTTCAAAATTTAAAAAGATTCAGACTCTTTTCTTTAGAGATTGAAACTCGTATATTCAGAAAAAGACGGCGAGCACATTTGTTCTTGCATACTGAAGCTAAGATAAATCATTGTTTATCTCCTTTACTTCTTCCGAAGCCAAACAAGCTTTTAGACAATGAACCGAAACTACAAAAAGGTAAAAATGACGCAAAGAAAAAAAAAAAAGAGAAATATGATCTGGTTTATTTCTGCCGTACTCAAATAGCAGTTCACACTTGTAACGATTATGAAATAACTGCACGGTTTTCATTATTCTAATTCGCCCCGCCTTGTTATTCCCTCCATTGCACGCAAATGATAAGTGTAATTGTTTATGGGTCTCGGCCTGCATACATTCTGAAGAAATCGCCTTCTTCCATTGGATTCTATATCGATTTCTGGGATCATTCTAATATTCATGGGTTCGAACTCCAAAGTAAACTTTCACTACGGCGGACTTCTACTTCCCGACTAAATATCACATATATAATTATATTATGAGATTCAGTGTGGGACTAGACATTTTTTACCCTCTAAAGAAAAAGGAAAAAGTGTTGGTCTTGGGGCTAATAATATTTATAATCATCATCATCGCTCTCCCTTTTTGGCAAGATATAAGCAACAAGCCAGAGAGCGCCATCCATTTCTATCTTGGACAAGTTTTCCAACATCGCATCATCCATAGCCTGCTTGTGTATCCTTTTCAACACATCTCATACAATTTTTTTTTCTGGGAGCGGATACATATTCAAACAGGCATCCGATTAATTTAAAAAAAAATTAAAAAAAAAACACAACAAACAAAAACCACTCCCATAAAATATCTCCCCGATATAGATTTATAGACGATTTGTGGACATGAGTCCACCATAAAGCATAGCAATAAACATTATAATGGACCATTCCGAAAATCCAGGGAACTTTCATACAAATAGTTCTCATGCAGTTATCATTGTATTCGCTAATCGAAATGCTAGACTATATACTATTACTTTATTTAAACGGCCATTATAAAGAACACAATTTTATCAATAGAGAAATGATAAGGTTGTAAGATCGCTAAGACATAATTTCTTAATTAAATGTAGATGTGCTAAGAGAAATCATTATAATATATTACGTCATCTTGTAACTTTTAAAATTCTATTTACAGATACTTCTAGACTAAACTGTACATTAGAACAAAATGTTTACAGTTGTTACGAAATGCCTCAAAATATACTTATAAAATGATAGTAAACATATAAAAAGAACTTCAAACTGATTGAGAGTTAAAAAATCAACTTCATTTGGTGTTTCACGATTACAGCCAAACACAGTTACTGCGTCTCTATAGGTTTAATTTATATTTTAGACCTTGTGTTCCTTTGTTAAGCACAAGTGCACCATTTGTTTCAGCCTACTCATTGGTCAGAAGTTTGTTTGAGAAAACCAAGTCTAACCAGACCTTATCTAAAGTTATAACTTTTACAGAAAGTGCGTAATTACTGCTATTTCGGCGCGGTTGTGATGATGTCTAAATATTCTGAGAGAGAGAGAGAGAGAGAGAGAGAGAGAGAGAGAGATTTAAATAAATATCTAGTGGAATAGGAGACAACTATAACTATCTGAAATGAAAATAAATGAAATTGCAAAAAAAAATCTTTGTGCCAAGTTTTGCCGTGTAATAAAGAACAGATGCGTGGAAATCGAACGTAAAATTAATTTATATATAAAATGTAGATGGGCTATTGCAACAACTGCTGTAGAGTACACCATTGAAGCATTCGAACTAATGCAGAAATGATAACCTTTATTTTAGTAATAGTCATTGTTTTTAGAAGCACAGGAAAATTACTGTGGCCATAGACAAATTATTTAGAGATATAGAAAATTAGCCGGTTGACTTGTGTTGTGTGAGATTTTTTTTTTCGGTTTATAGTATTCCAGAACGCAGGTTTTCATCAAGATCTTTTGTGACCGCTGATGTAAACGGTCCCCAGTTCTATAATTAACTTAGCAGTCCCAGTTAATATCTGTTATATTCCTTACCTTCAGCATATTGTAACTCACTGAATTTGGATTTTATCATATTTACGTGCTCTATTACCTCAGGTATATACTTGGATGTTGTTAGATTTTTAACCCTTGCGCCAATGTGAAGAAAATATATTGATTGGAATTTAGATCAAGGGTTAGATTCGGTCGCACAAGTCGATATATAATTATCTTCCTATGGTACTGTAAATAAATTGTGGTGCAAAGCGGAATGACTTCATAACCCTATATAGACATAAAACTTAAAACTAATAGAGTTCAACATTCTCTTTTGCATTTCCGCCAATACTGTGGAAAAAATGTTACACGAGAGAGGGAGAGAGAGAAAGAAAGAGAAAGAAAGAGAGAAAGAGAGAAAAAAGAGAGATACTAAATGACGGGAGGAGAAAGAGTCAGTTTGCCGAAAGAAAAAATATATCTTTCTCCGCAGGAACTTCCTAGAAAATATTTTCGAATTAACGAAAAAAAAAAAAATCAAAGTAAAACCACTCTTGTATTTAGTAAATACTCCACGACCATTCCAAATACGCCATTAAAACAATAAGCAACGAGAGTGGGGTTTTAAAAGCATTGCAATAATTCTCATAATAGGATTTGTAGTCGAGCGTTGTCACCCCATACGGATGATTATTCCCTTTCACGGAGAGCAATAAAATATTCATAGCTCTTAGTAGTGGCCACATTTCAGTACGTGGAACTATACCTGTTTGGTTTAAGTGAGGTAAAGCGTTTTGTTAACCGACACTGATAAGCAGCAGACTGATCACCATGGCTACAGCACTGGCATTTAACGTAATTTCAATGCTGATCTATAACGTGCTTACATATCCAGCCTTTGATGGTAGTAAGTAGTATAAACGTTTATAAATGTTTATTTGCCAGATTACTTTACATAATTATAATATTCAATTTTATCGTGAAATCCGTACATCTAGAAAACGTTTCCATCCCAACGTAGAATAGAATTAAACATGTTTTACATCGCACTGCAGTATACCAAATAAAGTATTATGAACGGGAAAAAATGAAAAATGATAATCACCCAAAAGTATTAACATATCACAGAAATATACCGCGAGTTTGTTAAGCTTGACCACTAACTTAATAGGAATATAGCGTTGAGATTGTGAGTCTTCAGGGATATATTCGTTCACAAACGTAGATACACACCATACAACCAGACCATTACATTTCCGCAACTCGTATATCGTTGTCATCGTGATTAGATGATTCATTCACACTTTTAGAAGAGAGAAACAAAAAAAACTTTAAGTTAATTTTATATTAGTTGTTTTTATCTTTGACTTTGCAAACCATCCCCATATGATTATTCATTTATGTACAAATATTAAGTACTAACATTTAGCAATTTTGGCAAAACATAACAATGTTTAGATTTGTTTATTACAGATATCCGTTTTTCACATTGTTGAAGTATTCAAGTTTTTTTTTATTCGCAAACTTTAAACTTTACCAATCGAACTGATGTGTTTGTATTGCACATTGATACCTTTTCGTTTTTAAATTTTTATATGCTGAAAAAACAAGCAAACAAAACAACAACAACTAACAACACCAAAGCATTCAAAAATATATGTATATATGTATATATGTATATATTAAACTATAGATTATAGTACCGAAATATTTAAAATTGATCACATCATTCTTTTCATCAGATCAACTGAACAGGCCAGAGTTTCCAGTCATCCCAGACTGTCACAAAAAGAACGTTAATCTCATCCTGATATCAGACGCAGCCAGTGAGGACTACGAAAGTCACCTGCAGCTTTTCTTGCAGATCGTAGACCTGTTTTCTGCTGGTGAAGAACAAGCGGACAGTTTGAGAGTCGCAATGGCTGTCTCAGAGACCGATATCACCGGCAGACCAATAGCCACCTGGCTTTTCCAACTGGGGGCTTTCACAAAGACCTCCGATATCAAACGCACGATCCTGGGTGATAGAACGCGCCCCAGGGATGCAACATCTTATATCGAGGCAGCCATCAAAAGCGTCATTTTTACTGATCCTGGCTCAAGCAAACACACAAATGAACAAAATAGAGACTTTTCTACTACAATATTTCTGGTTCTAACAAACCCAAAAACTGATTTTCTGCAAAGAAAGGGCTTACACCCAGTTCATTTTTATTCTGAAAAGAAATTGTTCATTGTATTTGTGTATCCACCGAAAAGTAAAGGAAAATCTATACCTTGCCAAGATATGGTGAGCAGTCCATGCATAAACATGCGGTCGGAGACGCTTCTGGAGGATCACTCCGTGAGCATAGCTCTGTGTGCTCGCTGCTTGCACGGCTGGTTTGGCCCGTTTCCCCCTCATGGTTTGTCTACGATTCACTCCATTAGTGGTGTAAAGATTACTCCGTTGCAGGGCTATATGTCCTGTTACAGAACCGTGTTTAATGAAAACGCAGAAGTCTACGCATTAAAAGCTGCTGAGACGTGCAATGTCATAGGAGGTTCACTGGTTAGTATAGAGTCTAACACAGAGCTAATCTTCTTGAGAGCGGAGCTCGAGAGACTATGCTTAGCGGATGAAAGGTGCTCTTGGAACCACACAGCGTTGTTTATAGGGTTACGCAGGAACATGAATAGTCTAGGAAAGAGATTTCTTTGGATAAATGGACGCCCGCTGACCTACAGACTCTGGAGGAAAGAATTGCCTATTGGTAGCTACATGCATGGATGTGCAGTTTGGCGCTTGAACCTTGACACATGGATGGACGTAGGATGCGGTCGGCTGTTTCGCAAAGGCACCCCATCTCTTTGTGAATGGACTACAATTTATAATACCAATGTCTTAGAAATTCCTCTCCCTGGTCCGCCTGACGAAAGCAGTATTCAGAGAGCTATAAACAGAGCCCAAGTTGGGAAGTGTGACTTCAAATTTAACAACACGTTTTTTCTGATGGCGGCCCATTTTTTCGTCAATACTAAAGATTGCTTTGTGCACGTAAACAGCAGTGGAAAGACACAATTGGTGCAGACACCGTTAACTAGAGACTGGGTTTTTCCATGTGATGGGAATGATCCGTGGAACGCAATACAGTTTAACAAGGTATGCGATCAGGTAAAGGATTGCAGTAACGGGAATGATGAAAACCTTGATATATGCGGCGTACAGACTAATACAGAATCGAACTTGTTTTTCTGCGCCACATCCATGCAAACCATAGCAGCAGAGGCTCGGTGCGATCTTTATGAAGACTGTGTAGATGGATCCGACGAAGAAAACTGCGACACTTGCAGATATGGACTGTGTGCTGACGGAAGATGTATGCCTCAGACGTGGCTAATTGACAATGAAAAAGATTGTTTGTCGTTGTATGGATTTCTGGAACCGGACTGGAATAACTCTATAAATGTTGAGATGGACTGCGCATTTATTTGCAACGTATCCAGCTGTGTACCGTGGAGCAAGCTCGGGAACGGCGTAGTCGACTGTCTCGGGCCGGAGGGCCCGCTGGACGAGACCCTGGGCGCTATGGAGAGAGCGGACTGCGGGGATCCTCTCTTTCCTGAGTGGGCGCCTAGATGTGTTTTTCAGAGGGATAGATTTGGAGAAATGATGGGTTGTCGAAATATGCTACACCTTCAGGGGTGTGAGGACTTCGCGTGCCCTGTAGGTTACATAAAGTGCCCTGAGGCCTACTGTATTCCCTTTCACTATTTATTCAATGTCGTAATAGATTGCCCATTTGGAGAGGATGAGTATCGAAATAAAGATGTTAGTAATATTGTTTTCGGATATTTTAAATGTGGTGTGAAAGATTCTACTTTCGTACACCCAGATCGAATCTGTGACGGTTCTAGAGATTGTCCTGGTGGCTCGGACGAGGCAGATTGTCATGTGACCTGTGCAGAGGGGTTCCTGTGCATTGGCGGCTTTGTAGTCGTAGATGGTTATGATGCAGTGAAGTCACTGACTGATCTCTCGTTTATCGATTCGAGGACTCGAATGATCGATATGTCCAACATCGATGTGTCCTCAGTATTTTCCACAATCAGCGACCTCGAACTGAGTAATCTACTTGATTTGCGTCTTTCAAACTGTAGCCTCACGCACGCGTTGATTTCCTTTCAAGAATTCGACCGCCTCTCGAGACTTGATATGAGCTATAACCTTTTCCGTAACATCACACATAGTAGCTCAAACTTGAGAGCAATCTTCAGTGGAGCGCTTTCCCTTCGCCTGCTGAATTTATCTCACAACGCTCTTCTTGAGTTCTTCGATACAAATACACTTAGAAATAATCTTAATCTGAGAGTGTTAGATCTATCGCACACTGCCCTTAATACTTTTCCGAATATGAGTTGGATAAATCATAATCTCATGCATCTCAAATTGAGTCACACACGCATCACAGTTCTCGGTGATTTCCTTTTTCCTATCAATCAAAATACTTGGTCTTTAGAAACTTTTGATCTTCGTGGAAATGATATCGAAGAAGTCCACCGATTCTCACTTGCCGGCTTAAAAATAACGAAAGAGTTTTTGGGAGACAATTTCAAATTGTGTTGTCCACAGGTTAGGGGAAAAAGCATACCACAACACACTTGTCACGCTCCTGAGGACACGCTATCTTCCTGCTCCGAATTACTTTCAAACAACAGACTAAAGTTATTTGTTTGGGTATTAAGTGTGGCCTCCTTGTTGGGTAATATAAGCATCATAACAGCCCATTTGATTGCAAGAAAAACAGTTTCGTGGTATACCTGCAGTCCGTTGGAAACACAGTTAAGCGCGTCTAACCTTCTCATGGGTATTTACCTTCTTATCATTGTGTCAAAAGACGCTTATTTGGACGGTGAATACCTGTGGTTTGACTCAGAGTGGCGACGTAGCAATCTCTGCCGTATAGCAGCCTATATAGCGACGTTATCGAGTGAAGTGTCATTTATGTTCATTCTAATTATTACGGTCGAAAGATTTCTGGTAATCAAGTACCCTGGCACTTTGTTCCGTCTTTCACGGGCATGTATCATCATATCCAGCACTCTTGTTTGGACTTTGGGCTGTATCTTTGCCGCGGTTCCTTTGCTGCCTGGGGCTAAACAATGGGATCACTCTTCTAGCAGTGCGATGTGCCACGCTCTGCCTGTCCTCACCAGGTCTCACAGCAACCTTTATGCAGCGGTTTTCATCTCCCTAAAACTGCCCATATGCCTCTGTGCATCTGCTGTCCAATTAACGATTTACAAAAGAACCACGTCTAAGTTGGCGAACTTTACAGCCACTTATGTTGATTCAAATAATAGTTCACACCACACGTTTTCGCTCAACTATAATGTTACAGCTAATTGTCAACAACTCTCCTTCGAGATAAAGAGAGACTTAGAACTAACAAGACGACTCACAATAATTGCACTGACAGATCTTGTGTGTTGGCTGCCGGTTGGAATTATGGGTTTGGTTGTACTCGGTGGTGGAAGACTTTCTGGAGAGATCACGGCGTGGACTGCGCTGGTTGTCGTGCCACTCAACGCAGCTTTCAATCCTATTATTTACTCATTCCCCCTAATCCGAAGCCGCATTGCGAACAGAATAGCAAAACACATGGCATCTAGAGAACAGCAGAGGATAATATCTGAACAACACAATAACTGTTCAAGATTATGAGCACTCACAATTAAAGGTGTTGTGACAAAAATAATGGTAATAATAATAATAACAATTACTATTATTAATCATAATACGTATTTAAAAATAATGAGAATAGTAGTAGTAGTAACAATAATAGTAATAATAATAATAATAATAATAATGATNNTACTAGTAGTAGTAGTAGTAGTAGTAGTGGTTATTTTTATTATTATTATTATTATTATTATTATTAATAATAATAATAATAATAATAATAATAAAAATAACAATAACAATAATAATAATATTAATAATATTTTAATGTTACAGGTATGAAAGTCATTATAAATGTAAATTTATGCCGCATATTTATATTAAGACCTATATCAGACGTTGTCTTTTCTCGATAACGAACAGTGGATAAATGTATGACTCGCATTGGCTCAATTATTACGGAATAAATGTAACCTCGAACAGTTCCTTTGTGTAAATTACCATGGGGTGTATTAGCAATTGCTTGCAATGCAATGCAATTTGTATTGTATGTGCTATGGTAGTTTATGCTACAAAAAATATTTGAAATGAAAGTTATTCTTACATTTCTGTAACAATGTATAACTTATTCTGCATCAATAAACTACTGATCTACGACTACATCGTTCTCTTTATTCTATGATACAACATAATTATCTTTCTACTTGAATTAATGAAAGTGTTGAATTTTATCACATCGTGATGACGGTTACGGGCATTTACCTTTCTTGCCATTCATACTTTATAAGATATGAAACTAGAGCCAATTTCTCCATAGTTTATGTATTAGGAAGATGTAAAACATGGTTTGAAGTACTTTTTTGATCAGCCTCTTTAAAAAAAAGGGTTTATACCTACCCACTCTGAATTTGTACACACTGCAATTCTTACGTCGTGCAGGTAGTCAAATAGGATTTTGTGGAGTTCGGTTATCATTTATCTTTTAACAGCCTACTCACAACTCTTTTAAAAGCTATATATCAACCTATCCATTTGTACTGTTTTGTGTTGTGTCACACATAATCAGTTCAAGGAATATCAGAACTTCTGTCACAACCGGCCATGTTATACAATTCAACCAGTAGGGATCGAAATCCTATTAACTTATTTGCCCGCTTTTGAGATTGAACCGGGGACCTCTATAAAAATAAAAAGCACATAGCTCTACCATTTCAACCAGCTTGATCCAGCCAATATTTAAGTATATATTGTAACAGCAAAGATTTAGAGTACAATGCGCGGCAAAAATGTCTAACTTAAACAGTTACGATCTTTATCAAGAAATGATAAGAGTTTGACTTTTATGGAGGAATTCTATTCTGAAGCTGTGGAACGCACATTGATATAGTTGATAACGCAATAATTGTATTCCTCCAATAATTAAATGCTTTTTACACCTTGCTTGGTACATGTATAATCAAAGCTACTCCAAGTGTATCACGTGCATTCTTACTGGCCGGGCCATGGTGATCGCCGTTTTAAAACATGATGGGGAAAAATCGAACTCTTTCGATATGTGCGGTACATAAGCCTTTTCTCAGCAAGGAGTTTGCATTGCATGAACAGGTGAGCTCCCTAGCGGATAAATCACCTTTATGGCGGCCGACATGAGCAATCTACTCTTTCTCTTGGGCTTGGTGCTTTGCGGTAAGAACTGATTGAGGCTCCTCTTAAAACTCAGCGATCTAGATATAAGAGGAGTTTTCTTAGCGCTGCCGTTAGGTTGTTTAATGACACACATAACCTACGTTGAGTATTTGAATAAGTAAAGACATGTTTGTCTCTGTGTTCTCTTACACATATCCACTACAAACAAATCATTTTGTGCTCACTACCTGTGTGTGTGTGTGTGTATGTGTGTGTGTGTTTGTAACAAATCTTGTTAACCAACATTTCTTTCGATTTGTGATTTTGTGTGAATTTCTAATATCGTTTAACTCCGTTATTATAACCTATTACGCTTTTTATAACAACGTTATTAAAGCAAAGCAAATTTCCTTTAATAAAGTTTTATATTATCTTATCTTATTACACTCAAAACGTTATTCAATAAAGAAAAAAATAATACGAAAACATACTATGCTTTTTAAAGTAGCATTTCAAGGGCCCTATAGAAACCATTGTGCGTTGGGCTTTGAAACATTGTCAACAATGCATTTGCAGACTTCCTTTCATTTCAGCCACATTATAACAAAGACGAACAGATGTTCATTGCCTTGCCTTCATAATAAAAAAAGTAACATGAAGATAGAATAATGTTAGTTTTGGGTTTACGATAATGGTTAAGTATACTAAAAGCACTAAAGAACACAGAACGAGCCCAATCTTTTTTTTTAAATAAGTAATTTTTTACTCTGTGACCTATGTTGAGAAGAAACAATTAAAACAAAACAAAGACAGGGCAATTTGATATTAGACAATTTAAAAAAAAAATCAATCAACGGACTTCCAGTTCACACTTAGTTTATTTACTCTTGCATAAAATAATATGCAAAGCACAGTGCTCTATTTTCATTTGGTTTTTATAAAGGTATTATTAATAGCTAATTGAAATCAAATTGATTTGGTAATTGAGAAAAAAAATAAACCCACCCCTCCCTTTTTCCACACACATGCTTACAAATGATTTGATTGGGATAAGAGAAAAAAAATGTCAACGTTCCTACACAACGATAGAATGCGGTTTATATCAGCTTGGTAGATTTTTTTTTGGTTTCTTTTTCCTCAGATTAGGCAGGCTAAAATTTATACTCATGCATAATTATGCTAGTCGTAAAAGAAATTATAGTAAAATGAAATATCTACTTATATCAATAAAGAAGCTGATCAGAATAACTGAACCAAACCCTGAATATAGACCAACATACACTTTAGAGGCGTTATTGTTAAGGTTGAAGTAGAGAGGCATCTGGTTCTTCTTAATTTATGAGGACAGCGCGGGTTTGAAATCAATCGTGCAATTAAGTTTCTGCCTAAAGCGGATCGATTATTTAATTTCGACCACCTACATCACGATAACACCAATTTCACTAAAATCACAAAAATGTATGCATCCTTCGTGAAATCTTCTTCTTGGGGAAACTAAAATTTCTCTGCAACATGAATCAAATAGTCACCTTATTGAAACAAGCTCTTATCTCACTTTTTAAATATCAAAGGAAATGGGATAGGACAGTATGCCAATGAGGTGACGAAATGTTGAGATTTGGACAGAGAAATGGGCCTGTTTTGGGTACAAGGGATTAGTATAGCGGTCGATGCTCTCTCTTTCCTAGGCGAAAGAAGGTACTTCATATAATCGAAATAATATCTGACGAAATCTAATCAATTCTTTTGACACTTTACCCTCTTTTTCCACCGTGTTCTTAAAAGTTCTTTCAAATGGTGTGCTTATACAGCATGTGATTATTTTTTTTGTCCATACCATAGCTTTTGAGATCAGTTTTAGGTACAAAAATTGTGCGTTTACCTTTGTCAAGTTTGAAGTTAAGTTAATGTTCGGAACTAGAATTATAATGTTTAAAGAGTTAATTGTGCCATTTTCAACATAACAGGTTAGACCAAACAAAGACAACATTTAAAGCACATACCTTCTATATCAGGTTTTGCATTAGTTTTTTTCTAATAGATTCATAAATGGGCATCTCATCAACCGGATCGAACTAACTCTTTCCATTTTTTCACTCTCTCTACCTATCTTTCTCTTTCTCTCTCTCCCTGTCTCTCTGTCCCTCTGTCTGTCTCTGTCTCTGCCCCTCTCTATCTCTTTTTGTCTTTCCCTCTCTGTCTCTCTTTTTGTCTCACTCTATTTTTTCTCCCTCTTTTTTCTATTTGTCCATCTGTCTGTCTGCCTGTCTTTTTGTCGCGGAATCTGCCTTACTGTCTCTGTCTTTCTATGTCTGTTGTAAGTTTGTGTCTGCATGTCTGTCAGTCAGTGTGCCTGTTTGTGTGTCTG
>RQTK01000127.1:563506-590550 GCA_003991915.1 Elysia chlorotica | reverse complement strand
ATTTGTTTACCAAAGTGAGGCTGGATTTAATATTACAACGGATTATTTCATATACTTCACAGGTCCTAACGCTGCGTCCGCTGTCACCAGAATGTCAGCAGAAGAGCCAGTACGTCCAGAACCTACGGCTTTTCCACTTTCTGAGGCTTCAACGTCGCTGCCTAACTTTTCAGAGGCATCAAAGTTATTTCCAACAACAGAATTTTCGACTTTACTACCTACAACACGGTTACTGACGACAAGATCATCTTCAGCTTTACTGCCTACAACAGAATCTTCCACTTTACTGCCTACAACAGAATCTTCCACTTTACTGCCAACAACAGAATCTTCCACTTTACTTCCAACAACAGAATCTTCTACTTTACTGCCAACAACAGAATCTTCCACTTTATTTCCAACAACAGATTTTTCTACTTTACTGCCAACAACAGAATTTTCTACTTTACTGCCAACAACAGAATTTTCTACTTTACTACCAACAACAGAGTCTTCAACTTTACTACCAACAACAGAATTTTCAACTTTACTACCAACAACAGAATTTTCTACTTTACTGCCAACAACAGAGTCTTCAACTTTACTGCCAACAACAGAGTCTTCAACCTTAGCCCCCACAAATCAGTCTTCAACACTTCTACCAACAACAGAATCTACTGAACTCCCAACAACAGAATTTTCCACTTTATTGCCGCCAGCAGAGTCGACCGTACAAGAAACAGTTCCACAATCGGACTATAGACGAACAGTTATCTTCATAAAGAAGACAACGAACTTTGGAGAAAGTGTATTCTTGCGAGGAGGTATGGCTTGTTTGTGATAAAACGATTTATTTCACTATTTTTAGCCCTTACTAGATGATTTTACGAGTTGGATAGAGCTTAATATTTCATATACTTAATCGCACGAATGGTATGACATAGTGCATGGTAACTAAAAAAACAATTGCCTGATTCATGCAGAAGTTGATTTGTCCAAAGATAGGGTTATTTGAAAGAAAAAAAAACCCAACAGTAACACATACTAGTAACACATACTACTGCAGTTCCGACTGTCGTATTTGCCGCCAAGCGTTTGTCTCAATGTAGATCGACGCTCAAATCCCCAATATCAGACGAAAGAGGGGTTTGCCCCGGAACAAAAACAGTGAATTACTTAGTCACAATTTTTTTGCTTCCCCTTAGGCCAATAACTCGTAAAAATACCATGTTAATACAGTCTTTGGTTGTAAGGGGAATTTAAAAAAAAATTCTAAACAATGATGCTATTCCGCGCGCAGACTTTCAACTTTTGAAATAACCACTTTTTTACTATCACTATCATACTCCTTCTCCTCCTCTTCATCCTCCTCCTCCTCCTCCTCCTCCTTCTACTACTACTACTACTACTACTACTACTACTACTACTACTACTACTACTACTACTACTACTACTACTACTACTACTACTACTACTACTGCTACGGCTACAACCAAAACCTAAAATACTTACAAAGGTATTTTTAAATACTCGACTCAAATAAATCTTTAGTAACAAGATCTAGGACTAAAGATCATACTAATGAAAGATCTAATCCAAAAAATTGTAGGAATGGACAACAAGCCGATTCCCATCAGACACAGACCGCTAGCAATTCGAGGAGAGACCCGTCAACGAGACATTTGGGCTGCAGGAGATAACTACTTGGATTGGTATGACCATCCTGAAGTTAACCAGGTTGGAGTAGGAGATGGTGTAAGTATTTTTATTTCTATTATTTTTGTATCAATAGTTGATGTTTGCTCCTTGTTCGTACTTGAAATTATACAATTAATTTTAGTTTACAAAAATGTTTTTTTTTTTCAAACTATAACGACTGGGTAGCCTAATATTTATGATTTGACATTGACGACGTTAATGACAATAACTGACTAATATAGTGATCATATAGAGCTTTGAATTCTTTTTAAAGGTAATTGAATGAAAGAGCCTAATCCAATAACAATACTATGCCAATAGGCTATAGTATACACGAAAAATATTGATATATTTAGCTACGTTTTTAAAAATATTTGACTATGCCAAGATTAAGGGGAATTCATTACTGAAGGCGAAATGAATAAAGTTAATACTTATTGGTGATACATTGTACTTATTTCATTAAACAAACATGATTGCAAAGAAAACAGCAAGCTCTACAAGATGCATTTTAAAAGATATTCAAATACAGATAGCCTGAGGCCCATTATCGTGTCTTGTTAAACTTCTTCGTTTAGTTACTGCATGTGGATTCAGGTTACATTGAGGTTTTGAAATCATTGCAATTAGAGAGTCTTTTTAATCTTTATAGAGCATTCTAGCCATTCCAGCTTTACCTACCGGGAAACCTCTCACATGGTTACTCTCTCTGGATCGAGCTATTAATTAGGGATAACTCTCACACAATGCAATTACTCTCCCTGCCTCGAGATTGTCAAGCCGAAAACCGCTGTAAAACCGATTATTGTTTTGCTTAACCATCAGTACAACGCAGTGATGAGACTTTAAAACAATTATCAGAGTGAATCGTACATTATTTTTGGTTGGTTGTTTTTTTTAGTAAAAAAGCGTGTGTTTCCCTTGTAGCTTTATATATCTAACTTTCAATGAACGGTGTAAACTCCGCTGCAGCTAAATTTCCTTTCTGATGCCACTTGGGGTAAAAAAATAGTTTAGATTTATTTGATAAGAAAACAATTGATAATCTAAGTGAAAATATTGGTAACCAAAGCATCTTTCAGTTTTTTTCAGGGGTTTGCATGGGTGAGTTTTGCTTAAAGTAAAGTAAAGGTTTTCATTTGAATGAGACTCTCAGTCACTGTGACCATGCTTCTCCAACTACATGATTATTTGTTGGTAAAATGAACATGTAACTATTTTTTCGCCCCAATCTCTCTATTTTCCCTTATCTGTCTGACTTACTACAGTTTTCATGGCAGATCTACTCGTTAAGCGTTTTTTATTGCGAGTTTTAGTCTCGATTGGGACGCCAGTTTTATTTCTTTCGGTAGGCCTACACAGATTCTGTTGTTTTCCGGTTTCATTTTAATTCTTTTAAAGCCCCACCCTATCGTTAGACATTTTTAAGAATATTCTGGTTATCGGCGTTTCTCAGTTCATCTCCAACGTGGGCAAACTATTTAAAGCCTTGCTAGGTTATTATAAAAAACACCCCTCTATTTGAAAGATTAAATGAGGGATAAATAAATGCATTTTTAAAGGTATTTATTAATGTTTCAGAAGTTGGACAATTTCATTTTAATGCTAACTGTTAATTTATTGACGTCATTTTTTCGCTAAAGTATAATTTTTCAACATTGTCAAGGAAGAAGTTATTTAAAACAGATAGTCATTGATTTAATGAAACACAAGTTGCTAAAACAAGATTGTGTCTTTACCAAAATATTCTATTACAAATATAAAACAATACTGTTTACAAGGGGAGTTTCTGATTGTCCCGATTAGGTATTTCTGTTTTTCTGGCTTGGTGAGACTTTAAAACAGTCTCTTATGGTGTTTTTAAACGGTGTGCAGTTTACGAGCGTACCTTGAGGTTAAACCAGTGGGTAGCGATTTGGCTCAATGGCACGACACCTGTCCACTCAATCCCAGACAGGTGCATGATGATCTAAAATCTGCTTCAACGTCTCTTAGAATTGGTTGACATCAAGGTGGCATGAAGGGATATCTTATTGAGCATTAATTGTATATTTAGCGCCTTCTCCTACTCAGTCAGTTTTACCAATCAAATGTGCGTCTAAAATGTCAGAGAAAGCAGAGAGCATCATCAGCTCAGGTCTGTATAATTTTTTACCTTTTTTCGAAACAATTCAGGGCAAGGCTAAAGGCACCCCTGCTCAATGGACCACAAACAAGAGCTATGGGAATTTCTTCCATCCCCTTAACATGTAAGTCTTTACGGTAGTTTGCAGAGAAGAAAACAACATACGAACACAGTTTTGTTATAGAGGAAAAGGTAATCTCACTCCGAAAACGAAACACGCTCAGGGCTGAAACTCTTCAATCGTGTTTCTTTCGCTGCTCAATGTTTTTTTTTGTGTGTAAAAAACTTTAGATATTTCCCATTGTTTAGAAAAATGTAATGATTATACTGTTGGTGTTGTTTTACTTTCGCAAAATCTCAGAAAGGAATAGAACTAAGTTCAGAAATGATTGGAACAAATCTATGGTATTTATTTCAATTTTAGGAATGGACATAAAACGATTTGTTTGTATTAATGTGAAAGAAAAACTAAAAGCAATGGAAGTTAGATCTTCGGGGCTTAGGACCTAGTGTGGAGGCACACATCGATCTTATACTGAGGAACGGTAGTAAGATATTCCTTGGGACAATCCTTGGGGCGCTGGAGCAACCACTCATTTGGAAAGCGTATTTTTAAAATAAATTAATCCGGCAAAATTTTAAATAACGACCACCCTAAAACATTTCTTAAAACTTTGAATTGAGCTCATGCATTAATTATTAAATAGCAAGAAATTACCTTGAGTGTTTGTTTTGTTGCAATACGCCCCAAATCGCCACTGCATATGGTATATTGTGGACGTCTGGTAATTTTACGTGCTGCCGCATGCGAGATAGGGCGGGGAGCTGGACTCTTGTCTCAGCCGCTCATATTTAATTAACTGACATCGACCAGAAGGGGACGAAATAGGACAAATACATTTTGGACCGATCGTGGGATTCGAGCCGAAGACCTTCCACCCCCCCCCCCCCCCTTGCCTTGAGTGACTTCATTAATTTTTAAATATGAAAATGCGTTCTATTTAGCACAATTTATGAAACTAACTGCTTCTCTGTCTATGTATTTTATGTGTACCTTACATTGCATTTGCTCATACTGTTGCTTATCTCACAAACATTTAAACGGCTACATATTTCTATGCCCCTTCTGGGTTTGCCAATATGATGCCAACGTATGTTACTAATACAACTATGCAGCAGCACGAATTGTTCATTATACCATTGATGGTATATGTACTGAACTAATTTTGGTGGCGCTGTTATTGTCACCTCCATTGATCATACCGATAAGAACGAATGCTAATTATTATGATAACACTTATTTGATTTTTCTACAAACTCTCTGTTACATATGCAACCACCCCACCTCCTCCACACATCCACACACCCACACACACACACTTATATTTTTTCTCCTCCATTTCAATAGCTACGGAGATCATTATTGGATAGTGGATGTTATGATGGACTGCAGCAAGACAGACAATGGATTCTTTGAGTTCAAGGGGATAATGCAAGACCAGACTTGGGAAGGTGGTGATGCCCTGGCCCACCAGTGTCAAGGGATGACCAGCTTGCCAAAAACTTCCAATAACCATATAGCTTCGTGTGGCAAAATCAATGTATTCTTTTGGGGAACTGGTCTCAGCTGTGAAGTGAAGGACTTTCTTTAAACTGTTCCTTCTTTCAAAAAAAATTTAAATTATTATTTCTCAAACCGTTCCCTGAATTTTTATTTTGAAAAGAGCTCTAAGGATGAGAAGCTTGTGTACAAAATGAATATCTCCACACACGCAACTATGTGCCTTGAATGACAATTGTCAATCACAGAATTCATACTCATTATTTTTGGTTTTGAAAAAAAAAAAACTTTATCAAGAATTGGAAGTCTTGTTCGATTTGCATCTTTAAAGAAATTAAGGGAATGCAGAGAAAATATGTGGTTTTGGTTTCCCAATAAAATTCGTCGAAATATTCTTCGCACTGACTTCACTTCCATGATTTCCTTACTGCAATATGGCATAAGCACATCATGCTTCAGTATTCAAGTTTCATAGTAGTAGGGCCTACAAGACTTGCAGCAACACAATGATAATACGAACAATGTCCCCAGCAAAAAACAAAACAAACAAACAAAAAAACTTCCACAAACCAATGACATTCACAGTCTTGCTGCTTTCCCATGCTATTTATTCATATAAAGTTGACCAACCAACTTCAAGAGCAAAACTGAATATTTAGGGCAATAAACAGCACAGATGTTGTATGAAAACATTCTATATCTAATACTAAAATACTATGGTGATACAGATATTTTTAAACCCATTAAAATGTAAATCCATATTTCTGACATGCATTCACATTTACAAGTTACAAAAATCATTTTTTAACAATATTTTACTATTTTCTTTTTTCATACATATTTAAGTAATAAGCAGTGTTCAATTTATAACATTTGATTTTTATTGTAAAAAGTAAATCTCAACGCTGGGCTAACTGTTGTGTGTAAAGAAGATAACATTAAAATGCTATAAAATAAATTAACTAATGCATCTATGTTTTAAAGGTTATAGAGTATAAACAAGTATTATTCTCAAAAGTTATACAAAATAGGAAAGAATGAGAAAGGAAAAAGGAATCGCATGAATTTGGATGATAATTTTTGTGCAATTGTAACTGGCATGTATTTAAAAATCTTCCAGTTCTCAGATTCAATTTGAGGGATTATCACAGGTTTTGTTGAAAACGTTTTAAAACATATTAGAATTACATTTTGATCATTTTAAGGCTGCAATAAATTGTATAGATAATTTCTACAAAGCCTAGGCCTATCCGAATGTTTATCTGAGCATAAAAGGAGTTGCAGGTTTAACATTGTATCTTCCAAATAATTTTAATTAAATACTACCTCATTAGAAAGGTCTTCATAAATAATTATTTAAAATTATCAATACTGATATCAGTTTAATAAAAAAAAAAGTTCCAATTTCCCACAAAACAAAAATGTTTCCCTTCCAATGACAAAAAAAGCTCAGAAAGTTTACTGTTGCATAAAGACAGCAAATTTATATTTGAATTTCACATTAAAAGAAAAAAAAAAGCATTAGGCTAACCATAACTATTCTAAATGTTCATAGGCAATTAAAATATTTTGACTATAATAACTTTGAACTAACTGGCAGGAAATTTAAAAAATACTAAATGCAAACCAAAAACATACAAAAAGCTTATTTTAAACAAAAAAATAAAGGAATGTTGATTAGGGGCAAATTCTAAATGCATACATCAAACCTCAGCCCTTCTTCATATCTTGCAAAGAAAATTATGTTCAGGAAACATTCAAATATTTAAAGTTAAATTAAATCATCTATTTCAAACTCGTTTGTAAGATTTTCTGTACAATTCAGACATTTTCATCGTGAAATTAATGTGTGAGTCTAATGAGAATGTTTCAAAGCCTTTTTATGTTTGTTTTAATGGAACTATTCCAGAGTAAAATGCCTGGGCCGCTGAATATATATAATTTATATCACACAGAAATGAACAGATGAATTTACATTTTCTCCATTAATTTAATAAATAATAGGCAAGAAAAAAATAACTAAGATTTGTAATTTTTAGATATATGAAATTACAACAACAAAATACCATCAACCGGGGTGACTTTGCCTCCAGGGGTGACTTTGCCAAATTATGATAAAGAAAGTGAATGTGCTCTTGGACGAAGATCATGATGCACTGCACTCCAATTTTTTTTACTGCTAATACTGACAAGCTATTGAGCGCTTCTTTTTCAGTTTGCTTGTTTTGAATGCTGTTGTTTGACTCCTTGCCTTTGTTATCCAAACTTGAACGAAATTTCAACCTGAATAAGGTGAGTACAAAAATGTTTATGGGTCTAATATATTTTGGATGCACAATTAATATGATACCCATTTAATCTTTCATAAATATGCTGAACTTTAAATAGTTTAACCCTATGTTACTCACAATATTATTTTTGTTTGAAATAATTTATAATCCCTAAACTACAACGTCTGTGTAAATAAATTTCAAAGTTGTGAACTGATGGTTTCTACAGAAAGAACTGGCCTAACTCTGGAGCATGTCGTTTCTAATCAGAAGGTTGCAAATTTGATACAGATCAGGTAGCCTTGTGTCATAATGACCTTGTGGGTGGCAGTGTAATCTCATGATCCAAGTTCTCGATGTTCAATTTTGGCGTTCCCTTGAGGAATAGGATCCTTGTTAAGAACCCAAGAGTTGTTAAACTAGGAGGAAGCTTACCCAGAGGTTACATCTAAACACGGACTTAAAAAAATAAATAATAAAATTACTTAGTCACAAACAAAGCATCTATCTTCATTAAAACATCAACATGCTCTTGAATGTAAGCGTGTTTGGTGGATAATGTTTCCCTTTTTTTCCTAACCATAACACACTATAAAGACTAGTTTTTGCTGAATACCTTTCAATATACAAATGGCACCATATCAAAAGACTTTTAAAGCTTAATTAAATTATTATATTACAAAATTCAAATGCTATTTATTAAGAATGCAAGACATTTTTTTCACTTAGAAATAAAGGTTATACTTCAAGTGCAAATATATTTTAGATCTTTATCTGTTTCAATATCGTAATGTATTTTATTATTGAGAGTCTGTCCATATTAAGGACAGGAGATGTTCTTGATTTTGATTTCTCTAAACAATGATTTCTCTTCTCCGTTTTTACTATCTAAATATATGACATATATTGAGTGTTCCAATAGTGTTGCTGTATTATTTCTCCTTGTTTTAGATCTTTATAATTACCCAATACTCACATAGAAAGATAAGTTGCTATTTCAAGCAAAATCTTGGTTTACTTTTACTGTTTTACATGATTTGCATAATTTTTCTTGTCCTTCAATTTTTTTTTTTACCTATATACATACTGCTGCGGGCCAGCTTCAATTTCTTTAAAACTTTTCCAAGAGACTTATTTCTAATCTTCATAAGATTATAGCTGTTGTATTCATTGCTGTTCAGTATTTATTTACAATACGGTACTTAAGACTTTAAGGCTAAAAACCTCTTACCTGTGTGCATTCCTGAACCAAGATTTTGCTTGAAATAGCAACTTATCTTTCTATGTGAGTATTGGGTAATTATAAAGATCTAAAACAAGGAGAAATAATACAGCAACACTCTTGGAACACTCAATATATGTCATATATTTAGATAGTAAAAACGGAGAAGAGAAATCATTGTTTAGAGAAATCAAAATCAAGAACATCTCCTGTCCTTAATATGGACAGACTCTCAATAATAAAATACATTAACATTTTCTGTAACAAATGATGCTTAAACAATTTTAAAAACTGAAATGTTAAAAAAAAAACAAGTACAACTTATAAATTCTTCTTTGTAAAATGATAACAAGTTTATAAATTCTTCTTTGTAAAATGAAAAAGAACATAAGGCCAGAAAACCAAATGTTTAATTGACAAAGTCAAGGAGTCGACGCATTTGTTATAAAGTGCCATAGCCTATGCTACATGGTAATTGCGTCTTTATCGTGCCGCTTTTCTATTTCTCTTCAAGCCTGAGAGGATATGCACACGACATTGAAGCAAAAGCTTGTCATCACGAATGAACTGCTGAGAGTGAATAGTTTCGTGTGAGGCCAGGTTCAGCACTCCCCAGCAGTCACTCTCACCACTCTTGTAGGTGCCGCTGCTATTGGGTCGCGGAAAACAATGCTCAACAATTGTTCTCCGGGACTTGCTCTTCTCGTCTTTTTTATCTTTGTTTTGTTTGTAATGGAATAGAAAAACAAATAAAACTTAATGAACAATGAGGTTGAGATAAGAAATATAATAAATATTTCTAGTCGCCCTTTTAAACACATGTGTAGGAATGTAAGCAGGAAATCAATAATTATACATTGTGTTCATTCCTCTTGTGTACGTTTGATTCAAATCAAAGTGTTGCTTCACTTTTTGTGTGAACTGATAGTCATATGCAAGATGGATCTAATCTACGAGTATTTGATGTTGCTGCAAATAAGTAGGCTAAATGATATGTCCTCTCCACTATTTCTTTGCCCATGTGCCATAGTGAGTTTGAATTAGGAACTTTGACACAGATTAGAGAGCTACATCGATTTTTGTTACAGTGGAACCCGCGAACTTGTCAATCAAGAAAATGTGGTATAATCCTATACGTGTGTAAACTGTTACTTGTCAAGTGTTGGTAGCCACCACCTATAATTATACAGTGGCGTAAATCCCATTGACAGTTAGTCGCCACTATGTAATCCGTACTGCATGAGATAATTTACTCATCCGCCAGTAAAGCGAGCACATACCAATCAACTGGTCTTGTTCATTCTGTACTTGTCTGAATACTACAGAAAATACCTGAAAATTTCAGTTCTTTCTACCAAGTAATTTCTGCATTGACAAAAAGAAGAATTACTGGGCTTGATGGTAACTTTCACATAAGAATATATATAAAAAAGTTTGAAGTCTGCAGCCCTCTAAGACCCAAAAATAAAGGGTTTATATTGCTTCTAGAGCTAGAGATACCAAACTTTTCAACTTTACAAAATATGTACAAGACATTTCATTTAAGTTTTTAAAGACAATTTTTCAGAAAATCTAATACACTGCATCATTTTTACAGTCTTAGATTGGCATAAAATTGAACAAAATATTAATGAAAGTACATGACGAAGATGACAATGCTTTCAAACATTTTTTGGGGGATGAGAATGGAATTACACTTTCAGTGCTTACCTGCCTGGGTGACCAGTATGAACGTTAGTTTTAAGTGTGCTGGCCAATGGAGGAGTTCATCCATTTCACTTGGCAGAATGCGCAAAAACACAGAGAAAAAGGAACCTTTCGCACATCCACTTCCATCAAGAAAGGCCTCCATCCGGGCACTTGACAGGCGGAAAAGTGAATGAGTCATATTAGGGTGCGCGTGTGTGTGTGTGTGTGTGTGTGTGTGTGAGAGAGAGAGAGAGAGAGAGAGAGAGAGAGAGAGAGAGAGAGAGAGAGAGAGAGAGAGAGAGAGAGAGAGAGAGAGAGAGAGAGAGAGAGAGAGAAAGAGGATTACTAGAACATATTATTATTATTACTATCATTTTTTTTTTTTATGCTACAAGAGTTAGGACAAAATACTACTCAGAGAGTGTTTTTGGTTGTTAGTAGGCCTATTATTTGTTCAGCCTACTAGCATGAAAGCCCATGAATGTAAAATGTCCCAACTTTGCCTACTAGTTTAATAATGTAGCTCACTGCCACAAAATAATTTTTAAATGCCTTTGTTCGCTTATTATGGCGACTCTACCTGTCATCTTCAAAAAACCTAAGAACTGATTTGACTTGTGCTAACGCTCAAATGACATAAATTTTATGTAACTCATGCCCTCTTGCCAGTCCAGAGTTCATATCATGCACGCTAGTTTAATGGTATTTTTTAATACACACCAGTAGCCATTATGAGTGATGAAAAATGGGGAAGACATTGTTGAGTGAACTTTTCCAGATCTCTGCTCCTGAAACTGTCTTTGGTAATCTGGAATGGTCCATTCATATGTGACCTCAGTCACGCAAATATCTTTAGGAAAGGGGTGGCGCTTTATTGGGGCAGTAGGTGGTCCTGTTAAGAGTACATCAAAAGTATTCATAAAGGCTTTTATAACGGTAACGGTGATAAATTTCGAAATGAATACAATAACATAACACCTTAAATACATGACTAGCGAGGCAAGAAAATTATGTTTTTAGGTAATTAATTAATATACACGTTTACCCACCAACAACACAGTTCACAAGGGTATACATTGAATCCTGCTCTGATGACTTATTGAGGCATTTGTCTGCATCAAAAGTTGCTGCCATTCCCTTTTTCTGTCTTGGAGCTGGAACAGGTTGTAGTTTTCCAGCAGACATTCTCACTTTTTCTAAGTCTGTTTTGAGTGAAGCATTCTGAAAAACCATGGACATATTTTTTAAGTTATTCAAATTTACTGAAGTTTGATTGATGCCTTGCATAAAGTTAAATTTCTGCATAAAATAGAACATTTCTATACATTCATTTCAGAGTTCATATCTAAAACTGTGAACAAGCCACATCAGGTGTAGCATGCTGTATTTTTTAAAACAAAAATATTACTCTGAGGCAGGATCCCAGTTTCATCAAAATACAGGGTAAATTAAGCTGTGCGAAAGACAGCCCAATTATGCGCAATGAGATGTCTTTTCTTAATGATATGACTGGGATGTTTCCTCCACATTAACAAGTGTCAGATTGATTAGCTATTAGAAATATACTTATAGAACCACAGTCTAAAACAAAAAAAATTAGATAGTGTTACCTTGTAGAGAGGGCGAAAAATGCTGTCAAAGTTACAATGGAGGAATGTGCAGCTCTAAAATGCTAAAAGGAACATAACAAAAAAACAAACAAAACACTTTCTCCTATTACCTTTTTTTCTAAATCGTCACAGTGCTTTTTAAGAGATTCTATTTCTGCGACAAAATCTGTAGTGGTTTGAGTAGCAGCTTCTGCTGTTTTCTTTTGTTCTTCTTTTGTGGAGTAGAATGGGGGAAACTTTTTAGAAAAATTATTCCCAGGTCTATGAAGGAAATTTATCCTTTGCAAGTTGTAATATACTTGCTCTATCTGGACATAAATGGATTCCTTTGGATTCTGTGGATAAAGACAGATAATGTTTAAAACATCTTGTCATGATAGAGAAAAAGAAATTAAAATCTGTGTCACTTTTTTTTTATATTGAAAAGGAATTGACAAGAAAAATGCAGATAAAATACTGAAAAAAAGAAAGTAATTCATGTTGCCAACTTCAGAATGTTTTTCACATACTTTTTCCACACAATAATGAAAGCACAGTTTTTAAAATGACATCAAGGGCAAAGTTGAGGTTAAGATCAGAAAACGTAAACATAACCAACCATACGAATTGCCTGACTTGTTCTAACGCCTACAGTTTTTTTGGCTACAAACTGATGCTCTGAAGGTGGCTTTTCCCCTTGCCTTGGTAAGTTATCATTGGATGTATCTGCCTGAAAAAAAATAGACAAAGAAATTTTTTCAGCTTGTAGGGCCTAATCTAAAGAAAAACATCAAATATGTAAAGCATAGGATATTTAAATACACCATCAAGGGTATGGACAGTAGGCCTATTTGTTCTCAGAAAATTTGAGTGAACAAAATGTAGTATAAAATTACATTTACATATAATATTTTCCCTTAAAAAATTCATGTTTAAAATAAATTAAAATGCAGTTGATAGTTAGAGTTTGTAAATTGATAGATGACATGATTTTTTTTTATCATCTTTTATTTTTAAATCATATTTGTTTACAGATAGATTGCTGGTTTACAATGAAGGCAATCAATATTACTAATAGTAGGCTATTGCAATGAAAGAATGTGCCTTTCCCATTTAGATGCTCAGATTTGCAGTTATAACTTTCTCACACATAAGAAGTGAATTATGGTTTTACATTGAACTTGCAAGTTAATTGATTTTTTACTTTTTTGAAGGCCACCATATATAGTATACAAATCAAATTTATAACTCTTGGAAAGAATGTATTAAAAAAAAAAAACGTTGTCACCAAACCATAAAAAAGGGAAAGCAACACTTTAGGCTGATCCAATGTAGGCTATTTCATCGCTTATATTAGCACAGTCTAAAACATTCACAAAACAATCCTGACCCAACATAAACAAATCTAATCTTCCAATGCGGTAGGGCCTATATATATATGCATAAGATCAAGGGGATAGATAGGTTTGAATTATTTAAGAAAAAAAGAAGAACTGGGAAAATCTACATCTTTGAAAAGGATGAGTCCTAAATTAACACATAAACAGCATATTTCAACAATGAAATACTCTGAATATGCCAATGACATTTTAGTAATATGTAGTGTTAGATTTTTTTTTCACCAAAATCTTTATAAATTCCTGATTGCTAATTTTGACACTACATGTCTGAGGAAAACAAGGTTCTATTTTAATATAGAAAAAAAAGCAGATTAAGCTTATGTCCACTGTTGAACAAGTGAGGATTATTGAAATTACCAGTTTAAGTGTTAAACTTGTCTTCTATGATCATAACACAAAAATTCTTCCATCAAAATCAAAGCCAACAAATAGAAATTGTTCTACCTTTTGTTGTAGGAGATTATTCATCTTGCTTTGCAATAGATCGAGTTTTCTGTGTAATCCTCCCACACTATCGATCAAGTGGCGCACATCATCATCGGACAGGTCTTTGTACGCAGGTGGCATAAGCATCCTATCATCCACATAATCACAATTTGAGTCATTGCTTCTTCTATGAATGGCTTTCACTGCAGTGTTATCTTTGTCAGCATTTTCCATAAAAGACTTCACACCTGCAAATTATAACAACAGTGTAGGGCTGTGCAATAGCTTACATATAAATATATATGATTTTACTTAGATATAACTCCTTTAAAACAAAACATTCAAGGTGATAAATAAACATTAATTTCTTTAAATGCAAATTTAAACATTTTTATAATAAACAACGCCAAGTTTGTATCTATAGAATGCAAAAAATTCCAAAAACCTATTCAATTGTACGTTACATAAAACACGTGGAATTATCTCTCAGCCGCCCACATTCTAATGATACTGAAGAAACCAGTAGGGGGCGAAATCAAACAAGTACACTTTTAACTGATCATGGGCTTCCAACAGCATATCTCCCGCATGGGGGACAGATGGTCTACAATTTGCGAAATTTGCGTTAGTTCGCACCCATATAAATTTGAAAGGATAAAATAACTTTTCTCCATACTTTTAAGCACTATTTCCATGATTGGGAGTGATGGACAAAGATGTTTTTTTTTAAATAATGGCATTACTCTCACAGCAATACTTGCTGAGAAAACTTTATCAGAAACTTCTCAGAAAATTTTAATTTTCTGTACAGAACCCTGCCTCTCTTTTACTTCTTTCTTCAGAGTTACACAACAGACTTGTTATATATATAAAAAAGAAAGTGATTTACAACTTTTAAAAAATAAGTAAAACTCACTAGGCCTATATAAAAAGAGAGCATCTTCATATCTCCAGCGAACATTGTTTACCTTGTACTTTGGTAGAAAACTTTAGAATCAAACAATTTTGTATGACTACCTAAGTAAGATCAGACCAATGTGACCAATAGAACTTCTCCAAAGACGCTAAGTCATCCCGGCATGATGAGAGACTTTTATCAATGATGTTGATTCCTCCATTCAAGTTAAAGAATAAAGACCATGATTATGATGACTACTGTTATTGCTCATATGAAAAACAACTTCTTGGCAAAAGAGACTTTCTTACCAGTTAGTGAATCATATGATTGTTCACTGCGAGGTTGTGTGTTATTGTACTCTCCATTACTGGGAATGACAGGGACCTCCAACTCTCTAGATATCGAATCTATAAACTGAACATTGAAACAATAATTGCTGAATAACACAAATGATAAAATGAATCAACTCTCTAGATATCGAATCTATAAACTAGACATCAGATAAAACAAAGAAAAGTTAGAGAAATAAATTATATATATATAATCTTTATTGAAACAATAATTGCTGAATAACACAAATGATAAAATGAGCAAATTAAGTTATTTTTCTATTGATTTAGTTCTGGTTAGAAGAAAAACTTTCCTTGAACTTGGTTTAATTGCTTTTTTTTCTTTCTCACTATTAAGATACAGCTAAAATTTATTTTACTCTTTGTTAATTTGCAAATTTATTCACATTAATTTACATATTTTTGGGTTTAATCTGACACCAACCTAAACACACTTTGCTTGAATTTTATTACAACAAATGAGCTCACGTTTAGTATGATTTACAACTAATTTATTCAATATTGCTTTCAAGTTAAAGTGCTTTCTGGAACATTTTTAATTCTTTCCATTTTTATTTATGCAAAAGAAAATTTCCATCATGAGCCTTATATTTACAAAACATAACTTCATCATTTTATGTTTCTGTATGGTACAGATCTTGTGGTTCCGATACCAGGTACTGTGTGCGAAAACTAAGATGTCGATTCTACAGTAGTGTAATATTTATTTGACAGAATAGTGTAAACTTATTGATAGAACCTCAAATTTTACTTCATAATAATCGAAATATAAATATTAATGGCAAATTTTACATGCTGATAGTGATACTCTCAACTGTAAAAAGTAGTAGGCTACAGGTTGAAAATATAGAAAAGATTATTGTTAAAAAATGAAAAGTGTAGCCCGATAATAATGATGATGATGATGATGATGATGATGATGATGATGATGATGATGATGATGATGATGATGATGATGATGATGTTGGGGGATACAGTAAATAAAAGAGCAAAAAAAAAGATTATTCTAAATAGGGCGATAAAGGCATTTTCTTCTCAACTGTAATGCTTTTATTCTTAAATATTACCAAAGACACCTAGGACAATGATACAAGTACACTCACTTCCTAGGACAATGATACAAGTACACTCACTTCCTTAAGCAATGCTTCAAGCACACTCACCACCTACATTGTTACAGAAGGTTACAAACACACTCATCTCTCTTTAGGACTATGTTAAAAGCATACTCACCTTCGTTGCGGGCGAGCCGCGAGTCGTACTCAGAAGCATCCAACCTGTATTTAAGCCGGTCCCTCAACATCACAGCATCCGCGTTCTGCTTGCATTGAGAACAACATGAAATTTGATATTGTATTAATATTCCGAAAAGCTATAAAGCGGAACGAGAACAGTTACTGTCTTCGGAAAACTAAAATTACCTAAATTGGAATTTTACATGTTTGGTAATGAAAATGGAGGATGTGTCATTTCTCTAGAAAATCCAATTTGAGGCTGCAAGGCTGTTTAACTAAAGTTATATACCACGTAACAGTAAAAATAGATAGGATAAATTGATTTTCTTTGGGGTCAGTCTTAAAAATTGACCGCGCCCTAGAGTAAACTGAGTCAAGGAAAAGAGCACATTTAGCGGACTCGCAATAAATATGATATAGACTAAAGCATTGACGTTTTTTTCCGGCAATAATTACTCTGATGAAAATTCTTCTCCCCCAACGCATTGGGTAGGTTTAAACATGGAGCATAAGAACAAGGTTGTGGTATATCACATTTTCTTATGACGAATCGTTAGTTACCGCAACGTTGTACTTAAGTTTTTTACAGCCGGACTCCTAAGATAGTCAGTAGACGATGCTGTATACTTTGAGTGCCTTAGAATAGGGTGTGAGAGCGGGGGAAAAGAGGGGGTGTGGTGTAAAACGAAAATAATTAACTACAACAATTCTTTTAATTATACAGAATAATAATAATCTAAAAAAGACCTCGAACAAAGACAACAACAGCAACAACAACAACAGTGGTGGCGATGGTCAATTCCACACCACCCACGAGCCCAAAACCCCCATTTAAACAATAAAAACAACAACAAACAATGAAAAACAAACAAAAAAGCAGAAAAAAAACCAACAAAACTAAACTAAAAATACTAAAAAAAAACAAAAAAACAACAACGAAAAACTACACAAATAAACACCAAAAAAAAAAAAAGCGTTTCTCACCTCACATATCGGCAAAGGAGCCTGGTAGTAAGCGGAGTCACCATCTTGCCCAGTGACTCCAAACCCCGAGTCACTGAAACTGCGGAAGAGGCCCATGGGTCTGCTTGCCCTCATGGTTACCTTTCTAGAGTCCTGGTTTTCTAGTGCCCAAACAACTGTTCATATAAAAACAATTGTATTTAATTTTATGGAAAGGAAGGGTTAGAGCTTAGATTTGGGATCTGGAGAAGGATTCGCCAAAAAGAACGCGAAAAAGAAAGAGAAATAGAGAGATAGATAGATAGAGAGAGAGAAAGAGAGAGAGAGAGAGAGAGAGAGAGAGATAGAGAGAGAGAGAGAGAGTAAGAGAGAGGATAGGGGGGACAAAGGAGGAAGGAGGTTGAGGCATTAACTTGGAATAGGGAAGAAATTGGCGAAAGAGAGAGAGAGAGCGTGGTAAAAAGATACAGAGAGACAGAGGGAGAGAGAATGTAGGAGAGGGGCATGAAGCGTGAGAAAGATAGAAAGGCTAGAAGAGAGAGAAGAAAAAAGAGATAAGGAGTAAGAAAGAGAGAGAGGGAGAAAAGAGAGAGAGCGAGAGAGAGAGAGGAAAAGTGAAAGAGAGAGATAGAGAGAGAGGGAGAAAGAGAGAGATCAATAGAGAGAGAGAGAGAGAGAGAGAGAGAGAGAGAGAGAGAGAGAGAGAGAGAGAGAGAGAGAGAGAGAGAGAGAGAGAGAGAGAGAGAGAGAGAGAGAGAGAAAGTGAGAGAGGGACAAAATCAAAAATAATATCAAATGAATGTGTTTTCTTTAAACTTATGAACGATGTCTTTTCGAGTTCACTCTTCCCTGAATGGGGTTATGATCATTTATGCACAATTACAGGTGAACGAAATAAACGGACAATTAATATATTCTGGTTCCCTGAAGACTGAAAACAGGATCTTCTTACTAGCCACCATTGCACGCAAGAGCAAATTCAACCATTCCTTCGTGCCAATATTAATCAAAGTCAAATACAGTCAGGTACACAATAAATACCTCCTTCAAGAAACAACACAAATAATATAATATCAAACATTTAAACGTTTCGCTTCCATTTGTGACTTCTTCGGTGTTGGAATAGATGGCAGCTTGAGGCAGGAAAAAATATAGTAAAAACGACAAATTTGCGTGGGGTGGTTTTTTACCCTTTAGTGCAAGTTTTACATTATCATCCATTTAATTAGCCTCTATCTATCTGAAATTAATGATTGCGTTTAATTGCCATGAGCACAAAGTTGCAAGATCTCCAAAAAGGTCACCATTTCAGGACATTTGGGAAAACATTCGCCGCTCACTTCATTCCATGCCCTTTGATTTATTGCTCTATGATTTGTCATTAATAGGTCTAAACATCAGCCCAACCTCACTTGCTTTTTTCATTTACAATTTCAAAATAAAATGTGTGGGTGGGGGGTGGGGGGGGCAGAAAAGGGGTGGGGCATCAATCAATAAGTAATATTCAGTTCCTGAGATTTTGATGACGAAAGAAAATATTCTTTTAATTTATTATGCAATTTGAACAAAAAACTATATTTTTTGCATATTCATCACCATTAATATTCCTATCATTATCATCAAAACCAGGGCTTTAGTTTAATGGTCTAATTAAATGTACCTTACACAGAGAGACACCTGCAGCCTGAGCCACTCTTGTGCTAACGCCTCATGCAAATCTCGTAACGAAAGCTAGAACCCATCATTATCAAGATCAACCAATGTAAATCTGGATATACACATTATTTAACTATTTGAAGAGCTAGAGCTATATCCACGACAGTAGATCTAGAATCTAGTACTACACTTATTCTCTTGTTATGCCAGTAGGCCTAAGCCAATTACAGACATGAACTTTACTGACAAAGGCTAGAAGTGTCCTCATTTAATAACTGAGTTTATCCAACAACTTGGTTTGGCTCTAAGTGATATGACCTCGCTATTGTTTCGATCATTCCACTTTCTAGTGTTGACAAAAGGTTTTGGGTGGTACCAAGTGGTACAAGCTATTATTGAGCCTTCAATGAACATCACTTTGCCCGGTTTGCCGCATCTGTTTGTTGTATATAATTATATAAAAACAGATACTTGCATGGCAAATTCAGTTCACGAAAAAACATCTACATACTTGTTTACCCTTCTTTTACTTCGGTTAGTTCATGTTGTACACAAATGACTGCCTAATGCTGCTCCGCCTTATCTGCACATTTTCAGTTTAGGTATTTGTATCTTAATCAGGGTATGAATATTCGTTTCTGTCTTGCTGTCTCCAGTTTCGGAAATGGCAAAAGTAACATCGTATTATATAATTTTGTGTACTGTAATTATAAAATTCAGTTCGATTATTATGTTTTGTTACTGGTTTTGTTAGTACCGGTTATTCAATACGTAAAGTTTTGCTAGCAGAGCATGAATGGGACACCAAGATTTGTAATCGTTGACAAAACTTAATGATAATAAGATAAGAAACATCAAAACACGCACACACACACACACACACACACACACAAAACAAATCATACAGTGTGAAAACATATCTGGGTCCGCAAAAAAGGAAGGGTTCAGATGGAAGACTATTGACTTATAGTATATAGTTACATTCAACATACCTTTTTGGGAAAAATAATCCACGGTTAAAGATCAATTATTAACATTAGCCAAATAAACGCAAGTATTATAAGGTACATAACAGCTATAGTTCTAGAGCAAACCTATTCTATTCACGTCATATAATGCAGCTTTAGAAATTCCGTCTCAAATTAATTTGAAACGTGAACACTGAACAATAGTTTATGCCGAACTGCCTAAGATTCAATCCTCAGTATGGCATGGAATAACGGCAACAACCATTAGGCCTAGCCTACACCACCGTGTAACCTTTACATACCATAAAGCCCACCTTTTAATAATCCTTAGGCCTACATAGCACATAGATAGACTTGTCTTGTCACAAAGCAGTAAAGTCTAGTTCATTTCAATAATGCTTAAACAAGTCATCTCACTACAAGCAAACGAGTGAATATCAGCAATCCGATTATTCCAGATGATCTATTTGACACAAAGGTGTCAAACTGCACTACATCTAGATAAAAATAAAACTGAATTTAGAATCTGGACAACAAGCGCAGTCGGCACTCGGCACTGACACAACGGACTGTATTGTATCGTCTCTGCTGCCAGCTGACATGTGACTCTGTCACTGAGTGTAACCAGAGACTCGAGGTATAAGCTCGGTAGATCGTCTCTAGTGTAACTGTGTAGGAAAGGCATGTTCGAGGACTGGGTATTTTTTCCTTCACCTTGCACAGCCAACCATGGCAGTTTTGAGAGGTCAGGCTAAGGCCGCTCAACCAGGATGTGGTACAAGCACTGCCAGTTAGAGGCACTTAGGTCAGGGCCGCCTGAGACACCCAGGGTTACATACAAAAACGTACACTGTATCCTTGAGGCTTTTTTTTTCAAGCATTAAATAATTATATACAAATCGCACAACGTGTATTTCAGATGATATAAAAGGTTTAATGAATGCTGTATGTAGGACATTCAGTAAATTAGAACCGAAGCAGCTCTAATTTAAGGTCTCACTACTGACTTGACTTGACTTAATGTATACGTCAATACAAACACTGCTTCATAAAGTGACAATAACGTGGGAAACATTGTAAAATCTAACAAGAATGAATGGATAAGGAGAGTTTAACAAGGGTAAACAGAGTACGTGAAACTTGAACCTAGAAGCTTGAAGTTTGAAGCAAAACCACACATAGCCTAAACAAAATAAAAGAAAACACAAAATGCATTTTCAAGAAGTCTTACCAAATGTATTTTCAAAGCACATGAAGTTATGTGACATCGTCTTCAACCTGTGGAATTTATGTAAAATCACTCACTGGAATAGTTATTACATTGTATTTCAAAGAAAAAAAATGTAAAAAAATTAGCAGGAAAAGCTAGTGGAAGCATTATCTCGAAGTTTGTTTTAATGATTATATCCATCCAATCAAAACTTTAAGATAAATATGGATATCTACATATTTCAACCCCCCCCCCTCCCCGCCCACATATACCAAGATTTCTGTCTCCGACACAGACGCAGTGGGGATACTAAAACAACGAACTTAATAAAAAAAAAGTTAATTATTAAATTCGAACCAAAAATATTTTTTTCAAGGTATGAAGTTCGAGCAATTTTTTACTTCACCGTAGTTTACAATGTGGGCTTTAACCGCGAAATTGTATGAGAAGTGATTAATTATGATCAATAAAGTCGGATTCTACTTTAATTTTTATAAGTTCTTTAATAGTTATTAATGTAACTGCCACCGTCATGGTTGTGCTCCCGCCGAGCTAGGTCATCTCATTAAAGGGTCAAGTAGTTCACAACCTTTCTATTTCCATTCAGGGCACATACTAAGATTTTGGTCTTTTCAGGGGGCTTCCCCGTTTACGGCTCAGTAGAGACAAAAAGCCGTAGGCGAGGATTTGATTTCGAAATACTATACTATTCATAGCTTAGCTGGTCATATATTCTTTTTTTTTTCAGTTTAGGATTTATTTCAAACGTTTTGTAATATCTGCAACACTTTAAAAATGTCAATGTCACGTCAGTTTAATCTATACAGTTTTAGCACTATATGCATACGTTCCATTCAGAACAATTTTATATTTTATATTTATTTTTATTGCTATTATTATGATTATGATTATTATTATTATTATTATTATTATTATTATTATTATTTATCATCATTATTTTCATTATTGCTAAATCAAATGGAACAGTGTTTTACTAACACCTAGGCAGGCTTGTCCCCTTAAAAAACATAGAAAGGTACCTGTGTGTGTGTGTGGTGGGGGTTAGGAGGGGTGCAGGCGCAGTTCGTAGAGAATCAGGCTCCGAATCATGAGGTCTCCGGTTTGAGCCCACAATAGTGCATAATGTCTTTGCCGAATTTCACCGCCGGCTGTCACAGGGGCCCTTGTACCCCAGCACTCTTATGCCTGTAGCCTACGTAAAATACTTCTCTGTTAGTCTTTGACCCGTCCTGAATAATAGCATACATAGTGTTGACGTCAGACTTAAAACAACCAACTCAACTCGGCCCTCTTTGGGGACCTAGGAGACTTAAAACTAAGAAAGCGCTTTCTCATATAATACAGGCGCCTTGGCCAACTTTCAAAACCAGCAGCTGCCCTCTTGACCTGTGCAGAATTTCTATTTTTGTCTGGTCGGAAAATCCAAAACTAGATCCGGTTAACTAATCCGAGGCGTTTTACTTTGCACTTTGTATTCATATTCAATAAGAATCTTTCTGCGTGTCTAATCCTCAGAATTCTGAGGCACTTTACATTACAAGTATTTTTTATTGAATGAGCATCTTTCATTATGCTCATATCATACAATCAATGTACTTTGGTTAAAAGTCTTCTCCTTTAATCAACTTTTTTCTAAAGACTTTAAGGCCTCGTAATCTAGTGAGTCCCGGTATATGTACGAGTTTGGTCGTTCTGATATTGGAATCGAAGGCTCTATGGAGAAGACAAAAAATTCATGAAATGCCTTCATTTTGAACGTTTATTTTGTAGATCTCAGCTACCATATTTTTTCTTGCTAGGATGACGAAGAGAAACTTGACACATACTTAATCCATACGGAAACATTGAAGCGCTTAATGGAACAGACGAGCTTTCCTGGATGAGGCCCAAACCATAATGCTCTTTACAATGTAATGTTATAACCTGATTAAAAATAGCGAGAGAGAGAGAGAGAGAGAGAGAGAGAGAGAGAGAGAGAGAGAGAGAGAGAGTGAGATAGATAGATAAATAGTGATATGGATAAAGATAGATAGATAGATAGATAGATAGATAGATAGATAGATAGATAGATAGATAGATAGATAGATAGATAGATAGATAGATAGATAGATAGACGTATAACACGCAACTGCGGAAATTATTGTTCTATGAGTTAGGCAAAACCTAAAGTAGAGCTTTTGTCTTCCAACAGAGTGAAGCAACAATTTGGGCAACAACATTCTTTATAGAATTATTTCCTTAGTCAAGAGCCAATGTGCATCTCCTATAGTATTTTGCAGATAATGGGAGGCAACCAAAATAATGATGGGTTTATTTAAGATATATATTTAACAGTATTTTCCCTTAATTTTTTTTTAAAAATAATTATTTCTTTCTTTGGGGGATCATTTTATCTTGCAAATATTTATTTCAGTAATATCATGTGTCCTATATTAATATTCTTCAACCTTATTATTAATTTGTTACTAATCAAGGCGATAATTTAACCAATTCCCTATTCGCTTGTAAGTTGTAAGAAACAAATTCTAACTTTCTTTTTAATTTTGTTGTGAAAACAAAGGAACAGTTTGTTGCTGTTTTTTCCTTTCCACCGACAAAGTATGGCGTTTATGTGTATATATATTATGCGTGTTAGAAAAAAAAATCGATCGTGACTGAAAACGGGCACTTTGATATTCGTGGTGTTAGTGCAGGTTACAACCATGATAATATTTTTCATACTGAGAGTCAATTATATATGTAAACGTATTTTAGCTTTATGTCGAGTTTAATCTGATTTTAAATGCATCTTAGTATAACTATGACTGAGAAGGTTTCAAACGATTGTTTTGAGTTCTTTTATTAATTCCTAAATAATTTTAAAACCTATAAGTCATACAATAGTATTTAAACATTATTATTTCGGATTGTTGAATGATGAAACTAAGGGCAATCACTCAATATTAATTGTTGAAAATGTTTATTGAGCTACTTCCCTTAGTACACAATATACAATAGACACTTTGTTTTCCTTTCCTTTTTTTTTAATTGTCTCCCTTCACATATTGTGTCTTTGTGCATGGACTAGATCTGGTTTGTTGGGAATATAGAAAAACGTTGAAATTTAGGATTCCATATTTCACAATAGAGAAAATGTTCGGGAGAAAAAAAAATATAATCCCAATGTTGAAATATTTTTTTTTCTTTTTTTTTTTTTTTTTCTTTGCATGACTTAAATTACATGGTTGATATAAAAACAAAACAAACCATTATTAACTATAACTTTGAATGGTGTTTATAACGTCCTCAAACAGTTGTCTTTCACAAATGTCTGCGATGTATTTTATGATGTAATAATTCAATAGAAAGATAATTTTTGTATCCTACAAAATTGTTGTTGTTGTTTTTATTATTGTTGTTGTTGTTGTTCTTCTTGTATGTTTTTTTTTTAAATTACGCTGTGTGTTGCGCAAGGCGTGTAAAATAAACGTTTTTTCCCCCTTATCATCTATAGATACTATGTGAAATGGTGAAAGATTAAACGTATTGAAGACTAAGTGTTGCAGTCTGTATGTAACTGCCGGAGCTCATGAGATAGTGTTCTGAGTGCATGTGGCCAGACTAGCAGCCAACTTGCTTACGGTAGGGTACATCCAGACACTGGAAGGCACCGTAGGTAGGACGACAGGGGAGCAACAAGTCAGCCAGAAAATAGGTAGGCTCAACACCCTATACTTTCACCGACACCCACGGAGGACTTAATAGTTAGGTAGATCACTATGGCACTCGGGAACTAAACACTTTGGCATGTGAGATGCATATTACTGGAGGGAACATTCAATGCTGTGTATTTTTTTGTACTCCTCTTTTCATTGTGTACCCTATTTATTTTGAAGGCTGGTTTATCTCTCTGTCTGATTCTCTTCTTTCTCTGTCATTGTCACTGTATTTCTCTGTCTCGCTGTCTCTTAATGCCTGTCTGTCTGTTTCTCTCTGTGTCTCTTTTCTCTCTTTATCTCTCTTTCGCTCTGTCACTCTCTCTATCCCTTTCTCTCTCTCTCGCTCTCTCTCTCTCTCTCTTAATCTATTTTTTATTCCACTTAATACCCTTGTTTCGTAAACATAATAACTGATAATAATAATCTTATTATTCTGCTTAAACTTTAGACTTCAAAGGGGAATAAAGCTCTGATCCCTGAGGAGTGGTCAGTCTCATGTCTTCGTTCTCTTAAAAATTATTGTCTTGCCTTGCCTATGTTTCCTTGTCTGAAAAACGCTGCACCAAGAACTGATTCAAATGATTCATCAAGAGCTGTGCATGTAGATCTCTGTATACTAGGTGCAAACATCATAAATTAAAAAAAGAGGGGGAAAAGATCACACTTGAAAGGGGGAGGGATAATGAGGAGAAGGCTTGTCAAGTCTCGGAAACTGATAGTTTTGAAATGGCGAGAGCGTAGTGGAAACCTGAGCGTCCCTGTTGTCGCCTGTCAGTGGAGCCACCGCGTCAGGGCCTGGGGTACGCCCTGTTGTAGGGCCGGGTGTTAAGACAGGGTGAGAGGAGAGTTAAGCAAGTTGACAGGAACACCATACACAACATGATAATTCTGTAAAGGATAGATAACAAAATACAGGGAAGTTCATGGGGAAAGGAAAAGATAGATAGAAAGAAAGAAGGAAAGAAAAGGAGAGAGAAACAATGGGAGGGAAGTAGAAAGATTAAAAAAAAGAGAAAGAGATTCAAAAGAGTAGATTGATTAATAGATAATCAAAGAATACAGGAGATTGCCATCGAGGGTAGGGTGATCGCGAATATTGATATGTGAGAGGGTGAGAGAAAGAGAAAGAGAGAGAGAGAGAGAGAGAGAGAGAGAGAGAGAGAGAGAGTGATAGAAGAAGATAGAAAAGGAGAAAGAAAAAGAGTGCAGAGCATTATTTTATAGAGTAATAAGAAACTACCTGGGGATTGACAATTAGGATAAAAAGACGCTAACAGAAACAGTTAAAGAATAGCGTTAATGGGGATCTAAACAATACTATACCAAATATCATTTTGAAGAAGATTGAAAAAAATTTGACTTTATTACTAGTTTTAGGCAATCTGCAAAATCTATTGAAAAAAAAAAACTACACGTAAGGACAATAATTTAACGTGCACTTAAATTTTGAGAGATCCTCCAAGACTTGAGAGGGATTCAGAAGAAAAAAAAGAATACCCCAAGGGGTTATGCGAACGACCAACAATTATTTGAAAGTGGGGAAAAAGTGTTTGTGTCCTATTTCCCCGGAGGTGACAAAGAATGACGTTTGTAAGAGTTCTCGACAACTGATGACTGCACTCCTCGGTCCGGAGGACGAGGTTAATAGCCTCTATTTTCATACTCGGAGCGTTCCTTAAAGGCCTTCTGTATTCCTATTAGCAAGGACCGGGGACTCGAAATTGCATCTTTCAAATTGCTTGACCTTAAGGTCAAACGATAGCAAAGTACAAGGGCTCTCACGAGACTACGCAACGTCTCGATGTTCCCACACCCTCTCTCTATCCTTCCATCACTCTCGAGTCGTGGTCAGGTTTTCCCCTCACCCTGTCCTCGTTTTTCCTCTTGCTTGTGGTTAAAATACTTCCTTCAGTAATAAAAATGAGTAATCTCTCAATTTATTGAACCCCAAGCTTTATAACTGCTTCTATGAATGAAGTATCCATTCGAAACAACTGTGTGTTCTACTTGCTTCGCCTGTTTTGTTCTTTAAGTGACCATTCTCTTTTAGCAAAAGTATTGACATCATATAATAATAATAATAATA
>RQTK01000127.1:556275-562033 GCA_003991915.1 Elysia chlorotica | reverse complement strand
CGTAACCTGATGCGAAACTGCACTGCCTTCATATTTGACTATCAAACGCCGTGTAGGCCCTACTCTACGATGTATTACCCTGCTTTTTTAAACGTTTGTTTTACAGTGAAGAAAGCTCCCCAAAACGTTTTGGATGTCAATGTTAATCTATATTTGCTTAATTACCGATTTTCCTTGCCTATTAGTGTGACTAAACTTTTCTTTTAAACTTCGGCTTGATCAGTTAAAAGGCAGCATTTTCCTTCCATTACAAATAATCATAAGAAGACTCCCAGATGCATTGGAATGAAACGTGTTCACAAATGCCAAGTACTGGTCTTCCGAGGAATCTGCATACGTGTAATATGAAACCCCTAGACATCAATTGGTATGTTTCGATGCAAAACAGAAAGAAAACCTAAATATATCCATTACTTAATATTATAGAAGGAAACACTTTATTCACAAGATTAAAAGGCATTCTTCACTCTTAACGATCGTTTATAGATACGAAAGAGAATCTAGAATTCTTAAAATTCTTAAAGGATCAGTTGTTTTGAAATGCTATCGATATTGCATTTAAAGGGTCTGATGAAATTAAAATTCAATAGCTGATCATCTTAACTAATTCTTTATTGCAGACGCATTGCAGACCCTACTCGTCTTGTCTCAATCAATGTTTCTTAAAACCTTAGTTTGCAATCAGAACTAGCCTCAGTTGTAACATTTAAAGTTGCAGTAAAACTACGTTTCCCTTTCTTACCAGTTGGTAAGACTGCTTTGGATTCACAGAACTTTGGGCTGGTTGTCTTTGTTTCTGTCCTTGCTATAATTGAACAACCTTAAAATTAGCTTTATAACAAACAAAAAATATGGACTGTTTTCTAGATAATCTTATGCAAAAAAGTAGGTGAATTGAACGGGCTATTCTCAACTTCATGTATAACTTTGTCTTTACAAACATGTAGGAGGCACTCTGGATCCTGTCTCTTTTCCTTCCTTCTCTCTTTGTCTGTCCGTAAAATGTGTTCGTAAGATGTCAGCCATTCAAATGGCTGCCTGAAAATTTCAACTTACATCCTATTGAAAAACTAAATTTTTTGGCAGTCTTTACCTTTTTCATACCCGCAGGTTTAATGTTTTGTCCCTCTGCGTATTGGCTATTTACCTGCCTGCGTCTCTCTCTCTCTCTCTCTCTCTCTCTCTCTGTCGTTTTCTCTGTCTCTTTTATGTTCCCCTTTTTTCCCCTCTCTCCTTCCACACCACTTTTTATCTCGTCTTTGTGCTCCTTTGTCAATGTGAACCACGGTGATACTCTTCTCTTCACGCTCTCTCCCCCTCCTGATTGTTGAGATTATTTATGAGGTTGCCTTTTTAACTGATACACACAGGGAGATTAGCCACAGGGTGAGACAACTCTACGTGACCATGCACGCGACACCGGACTCAACTCCCTTTCGTTTCGAAAAGCTCGACATGCTCTTTGCTATTGGAATAGCATTCGCTCCTGAGCGGAACCGGAACTGATGGATGGCCACGAGATGCGTCCTGTCTGCACACGATTGAAGGTTGCGAGAGACCTTGGTTGGACTGCCTGCGCCGAACAAACAATGCCGCAAAACTCATGGCTAGTGAATGTCAATCGACCAGGCGGCTCGGAGTAGATGAAAATAGAATGAGGATGAGAGCCACTCAAGACGTCTGCTGGTCAAGTTCTTCTAAGGAATGAGATCTACGTAAAATGTGCCGCATTTATTAACAATCAAAAGTATAATCGCAACCTGATGCGTAACTGCACTGCCTTCATATTTGACTATCAAACGCCTTGTAGGCCCTACTCTACGATGTATTACCCTGCTTTTTTAAACGTTTGTTTTACAGTGAACTAAACGTACAAAAGAAAGCTCCCCAAAACGATGGATTTCCGCGAATCCAAGAAGGGTGCATCATAGTGAGAAACATAACTCCGACATTCCTGCTGAAAGCCCAGCACTCTGCCCATCGAGCTATCTGGCGGCCCCAAGCAAAGATTAGTTGGTTTTGGCTCGAAAGATTTACCAGGCTAATTTTGTGATTTTGTCACTAAACAGTCCATGAGGCCGTGCACTGCCTAAATTTGACTTCAAAAAGCGGGTATTGTTGCCTTCCTAAATATGGGTCTAGTCTGCTATTTTTAGTCAAGGCTGAAAAAGAATTGGCTCTTGTCATTGGCAAAGGGTTGAGAATGTTTTCCAAAGTCTCTAGGCCTTCGAATTCTTGTTGGGCGCGACATTTTAGGAAATCCTGATTTACACATTTCAAATGTATATTGAAAAGATAACTTTTTTCGAACATAAACAGTATAATCTGTGCTTTACGATCGGCTGAATGTGCTCAATTAAAAAATCGAATGGGGGTAAGGGGTGGTGGTGGTGGTGGTGTTGATGGTTGTGGTGGTGGTGGTGGTGGTGGTGGTGGATGTGGTGGTGGATGTGATGGTGGTGGTATTGCAGTCATAACAGTGATAGTAAGAAACAGTACTCTAAACATTTTGAAATTTTAAGATTAAGGCTAAAATTCAGTGCTTCTTGAGATAGACAAAAGGGCGAGAAACAGGGAGGGTTTGATCGTGCGGAGAGTATTTTTACTCCAAAACATTTAATAATACATAATAACTAGACTTTTATTACCCCATTTGTGATAACAATGTCATTAAAACAATGGAAGTGAATCACTGCATTATTTTTGTCTGAAAGTTGAGTGTTATCAAAATTATTCTGGGGAATAATTATTGCTACTAAATCGTCAGTCAAACTGCCTTTACAAAAATATCTCAAATATCAATTCTCATTTTTGAGCTGGAATAAATTTCAAGCAGCGTTTCTGTAGCACATTTAGTACTCTGTGTGGGTATTTTTAGAGTTCTAACCACTATCAACTTTGTCATGTAGCATTCCCAAATTCACGCCGGATTAGTAGTGCCTTATCGAGTGTCCAGTCTTTGGAGTCTGAGCCGTACAAGACTGACCAACACCTTAACAGAGATAGATCGCTCACCCAAATCCTGAAATGACCCAGCACTCTGTTGCTGAGCCTGGAGGTGACAATTAGTTTGGATAGATTGTGGCCTGGTGTCCAGCACTGGTCAGTAGATTTCGCGACGCTAAAGTAGGGTCTTTGTCACCATCAATCATAGGTAGAGCGCGATGAAAGGATGCTGGAAGGCGATACTGTTACGGTGGTTTCTTTGCAAGGAGGAAGCACTTAAGAGGGTGTTTACATTCAGGAAGTATTGTGGAAATAGCAATTCGGAAATGGTGGAGGAGGAACAAACCCAACAAATATCAAATTGAATTCATAGTTTGTATATATAGGCAATGTATTGGAGGTAATGGGTTTTGGTGATGTTGATGCGATTAATAAAGGCTTTTCGAATTACATTTATGACTGTACCATTCAGAATAAATGTACGAATCATTGTACTTTTAAGCTTAACAAAGTAAAGAAGGCAGAAACAATACTGTTAAAAAATCGCTGTACATTAATTGGTTAAGATAAAAGTTGCTTTTAATTAGGATGTAGATAGGCATTCTAGACTGATTGAAATGTATCTAGTCTGTCATTGACATTAACAGATTTCATAAATATACACAGAGATACACTCATAGCCTCACAAAAAGATTATTTATATATATATATTTTACGTAGGTAAATAGATTTAATGTACCCAAAATTTTTTTTAGTAGTTAAGCATGTTTTATGCGTTTTTTGTGTTTTATTTTTTGTTTCTAATGGAATGGATAACGACACAGTGTTGCTATATAGCTTTATATTCGTTTTAGATCTCTTTATCATACGGTAACAGAAAAAAAACAACTAACATCAATGAACTAATATATTTATTATGCAGAATAAAATTCATCGAAACTATGGAACATACTTAAAAAAACCTATGCGAGTTCATCCGATTCAACCACAGGTCTTATAAACAAAACAAGTGATAAAGCAATGGAGCTCTTCATTATCTTATGTCATAAAACTCCGCTGGATGCTCTTTTATTTTTGTCTATTTAGGGTGTATAAATTCTGTACCGCTTATGCGCTATTTCACCATCTGAATTACAAGGAGCAGGAAATATGGAAATATTCACGGAGAAAATCTTGCGTATTTAGAATCTCTGGTATTACACGCATAATTCTAACTAAATAACGATTTCTGGCGCGTATCACTATAACAGACTGGGCGATAAAAGAGATTACATGTACGTAAAAATGCTGTAATAATCTCTCAGCACAGGCATTTCCATAGCAGGATTTTAAATTTATTGATAGGGTTATACTTTTGTGTGTGTACGTCTACATGTATTTTAAATCTTTCTGGTTAAGTTTAAAAATGTTTACAAAACAAACGCAAACAATGTTCCGATTTTCCCAAAAATAGATCATTCTTTTTTTTTTTTTTTTTAAAGATGTCGATTGACAACGCCCCCCCCTCCCCCAATTCAATCAATAGTGTTATAACAAGTAAAGCTATTTCTAAGACATACCCTTTTAAAAATCTAGGTTCATCAGACAATGGTATTTAAAATTCACCCAAAGAAAAACAAAGGTTTCACAGGAACCAAATCTGTTTAATAAAGCAGCGCTGCAATCCCATGGTTGATGATTTTTAAAAATGTGTTGATCTTTACCCCTTCTTTTCATTTAACTTGGCTCTAAGATAAGGAACTGCCTAGCTCCTCCACGTACAGTGATATACATTGATGGCGAACCGCAAGCGTTGACTCACCTTCTGGTTCATCTCTTTCTTCCCGAACCTGTCTGGATAGCTGTGCCAAGCAGCCTAGATATCTAGATACATTTTGTTTCACTGAGCCAACATTTTGAAAAGATCCCGCGTGATAAAAACTCCTAGGAGACATTAAAAGATACGAAGACATAAAAGATTTTCTACTGGTGAACAAACTAAGGCAGCTCGGTGTTCTTATCTACAACCCGTGAGCTCAAACCCGGTGAAGAGAGATAAGGCAGTGAGCAGTAGGTTGCATGATCACCAAGGTTGAAGTTTTTTTTACAGACAGAGGGTTGGAGGCGCGTCCCAGCGTGTAGCTAACTCACTAGACATCGCATGTGTGAGGTATATGCTTACAAGATGCCAGGAATGAAGTGTAAAATAAAATCGCAAGCCCAATTCTTAATCTATGCACACAGAAAAGGAAAGGTTAACGCTGGAATACTCTTACTTTTTTAAAAACCCCTTTAGACCTCTTATAAGCGCCAAAGTAACGAGAGAAGAACAGGCTTTAGATTTTAAAAATATGTTTTAATTTGTGCCATTTAAATGGTAGATTTACCGGAGTTTTATCTACTGTCACGTTCATACACATGCACTTTTCAAGCATAAATGTCGAAAACATCACTGATTAATATTGATACATGTTTGAAAAAGATCAAAGGCTACATGTTAGTCTACCTTATCACCGAAATGTCGAAACAAATTTCAAACACAAAAAGGCACTTAATTTATACTAACTGCCACTGTACTAAACGACCAAAAGAGACTTTCTAAAACACAGGGAACTTGGTTAAATCTTAGGCAAATATCATTATGAGTTACTCTGTCGCATGTTGTAGGAGACACTTATTTCCTATCATTGATACATTGTCCCTTTCAAGATTCAAGATTGTTCGGACCAAGATACTAGGCCAACGCGATCATCCGCTAGTTTAGATTGCTTGCAACTGATCATTTTTACTTTCTAAACTAACAAATCTAACTGGAGACGTGCACGGAGCTCAT
>RQTK01000127.1:546275-551275 GCA_003991915.1 Elysia chlorotica | reverse complement strand
CAGGACCGATAACTCTGGCTTCATTGTTTGGTAACTATTTCTAGTCCGGGGTACGCCGTGTCCTTTTCTGGTGTCCTGAGGCCTCTGGGAGATCAGCCCTTCACCTTGACGACGCTATACTGGCACGGGCATTGTCAAACAAGGGGATCTAACAGCAACATACAGTGACACGCCAACTACCGGATAGGCACGAAACAAAACAAGTCTTTTGAAAATCATTACATTTTCATAAACAGAAACACATGGAACTTGAAGCCATGCCTGATCAAGGCTCGCAATCTGGTACTAAGAACTTTATGATAATTATGCTTAGAAAATAATTGATGATCGAAGTTATAGTGATATATTTTGAACACAACTCTCTTCAGAGCGTAATGATCAAGATTTTAGGCGTTTATCTTTTGTACTGCAATGTTCACCCTTCACCACACTTTTGTCGATCGAAAACCATCCAAATCATCCAAAAATACCCTTTAACCATTCCTCTATCCTTAGGTAGGTTTTTTTCAATCTGTAAAGACTATTCCATGGCAGATTTCGTATCAATGCATTTTGAGCTTTGGAGATTTTTCAAGAAACCGTGCGCGAAAAAAATTCCCTTACAGAGAGACTGAAAGCAACGCGTTACATGGCGATGCTGTGAAGTGGTGATTAGGATGAGAGTAAACAAACAATTGAAGATAATTCTTTTCCTTCACACGGTAGCGCAAAATTAAATAAAATCAGACAATTATTTTTTACATAACTTTATGTTTCATCAAGCCAGTGTTGATTTACGCTGTAGTTCTTGCCTTTAGACTAGAAAGCCTGTGATTTATAGTTAAAGAAATGACCACAAAAAAAAACCAACAACAAACAAACCAACAAATAAAACTCCAACCGAAAAAAAATCCGCAGTGTTAGGGAGTGAAGAATTTGTCACTTGCAGAACACTCAAAGATTTCCCCAGTGTTCCGTTTAAACCCAAATACTGAATTCTTGTAAACAAACGAAAGAACGGAGCAGACAAATAAAAGGACAAGTGCGGATTGCTGTTGTGTGTGTGTGTGTGTGTATGTTTTGTTGCTGGTGTGTTGTTGTTTTTCTTATTTTTTCTTCACCGTTTAAAATTTTTGGGGATTTCGTTTTGTTTTTGATTGACAATTAAAACTAAAATGAAAGAAAAGGAAAAAAATGGATGTGTGTGTGTGTGTGTGGGGGGGGGGGGGGGGTTAAAAAAGGTATTTATACATTGCTAGTAATTGTCAAACGTATAATACTATAAATATAAATTTAGATAGCCAGGGATTTCATTGAAAGATTCTAATAATATTGACTATTATTTCCTGCTACATTGTCTGCAAGATGTATGAAGAAAAAATAAGAATCTTGAAATACCTGCATAGGGTCATAGTATAGTTTCCGTATTTCGAATATCATACTTAACAATGCAAAGGTTTTTATAAAACTACCAAATTTAGCGAAGAATTTACTTTAGTGTGATGCTGTTTGTCTTATGATTATTCACTGATCTCCTGCACGATCAAAACAATTTTTTTACCAAAATCCCATAGTGAGAAAATGGTAGTAACAATCGCGTTATCGTGTTCAGAAATAACTGAAACGTCATGCCTATGCTATAAGCTGACTCAACACAATTTTGGAAAAAAATAAGGTGACACATACACACATTTAAAAAAAAGTTATTGAGTACATTAGTTTTGACTTTGTCTGTGCTATATAACATCTTTAACAGTCCTGAAATCGACATTCTTGAAGCCGTTATCTTACTCGCGCTGCACAAGCTATAAGTTAAGTTGCGATTTCTGTGTACAATTGACAGATCTTACCACGAACTTATAATCTTTGTTCAGACCTTCTCTACTTGAACTCGAACACACGACAATTATTACTCTCACAAGTTTAAGTGATTCGCCAATAGTGGTACAGTTCATGCTCCGGTTGATTTCTTAAGTAACTTAAACTACAATCTTGTTGCAAAAAGCTTATATTAAACTTTTTATTTACATAAATAACTGTGAAAATCGATATCCTCAATTCGCGATACAATGCAAGTATTCTGAGCAACAGTAAACAAATAAAAACAAAATAATTAAGACTAAGGAAGCAACAACATCTTCTAGAAGGACAAGGAAGGCTATAATAACAACAATTCATGTACCAACAATTACGACAACGTCGACTCAGCAATCATTCTTATTGTTCTAAGTAATTTAGGGGATGTGTGCAATAGGCCATTGTTTTCTGGTAGATTAGCATACCTATCTTAAAACAATCCATAACAGCAGCGTACCTTTTTGTTCTTTAATTTTCACGTTTTTTAACGTTATTGGCGTTGGGAAATACCACGCTCTTAAGTGCAAGAGAGGGAAAGTCATAAAACTAGGTCTAGCTTTTAACTTTAACAATAGATTAGACAAACGGTTGAAAGACATGAAAAAAATGTTTCCTCAGAGACATGCATATCAGTAGACTGTACACGGTATGTTAAAATCGTAATTTTGATATGTAATATCAGTATACCGGCAAAGGTTGAATGAGATGGTTACTAAAAAACAGCTTTGCAGAAAAAGTGAGGCTAAACGCCGCTTTAGAACTTGAGAACGGTTAATCCAGCTTTGATCCATTGTAGAGAACTAGTCGATGGGCTGTTTGCAGAGGCATTACGTGTCTCGAATGGTGTTGGTCCTCAATTATCATATTAATTGGAGAGCTGGGTGATCGATTGGCAGATTCTACAGAAATAGAGGGTAACGACAGAGAATCAGACAATGAATAGGCTGGCTGGGATATGTAGCGGTATAGACATAGAGAGTAGGAGACAGAAAAAGAAGAGATGAAAAGGGGGTGAGAAACAATGAGAGAGAGAGAGAGAGAGAGAGAGAGAGAGAGAGAGAGAGAGAGAGAGAGAGAGAGAGAGAGAGAGAGAGACGGAGAAGGAGAGAATGCAGAACTAAATCAGTTAATGTTTTTTTCAATAGTCGTATTACAGAATGCCTTCAAGCTTACAGTATTTTGCATGTCTAAGGACTCTTTTGCCAACATATTTTTTTTTAAAGAAACGTACAAAGAGGGTGTAGGAAGATTTAGAGTTATTCAAACTCACACCAGATTATCCAGCTAGGGCCCAAGTCGAATACTCTAAAAATCAATCTAAAACGCTACATTTTGGATTTCTAGTGTCCACAATTTTAAACACTATTAAAAAAAACACATGATTAATCACCCCTCACCCATCTCTTGCGCGCTATGTGTATTCTCAAAGTCTGACACAGTAGCTTGGCTAAGGAATAGCCACCCTTCTTCACACATAACATCATCATTATTTTTAAAAGATTTACTGAAATACGATCCAATAGAAATGTCAGGGAAACAAAAGTAATGTATTCTGCCAAATGCTCCGCACCAGACAGACCTATCTGCTCAGCAACACAAAGACGCTGTATGCATCATCCCTGGGGAATAGTTTCGGTCAAATCCCTACTCAGCTGCCTCAATTACTTCCGCCATCCTGTTACATAATGGACATGGTGTGTTTTGTTTTCCACTTGAAGAAATGCAAATGTTGAAATGGGTCTGTTTAGATATTTAAAAATCTTCTCTTTGTGTGTGTGTGTATGTGTGTAGTGGGTGGTTTGGTTAGACAGAAGCCGAGAAATGAAAAGCTGCTTGCTCAATGTTATTGGGCTGACATTCGAAACTTGTTAGTGCTCTTGACTGACGAACTGCAGGTATGCGGTTAAAATTTGAACTGGTGGTCCTATCTCCTTGTGATTTTTTTCGACTAATTTTTAGAAGGTTTTGGTTTTGCCTTCCCTTCAAAGAAAAAAGGATAGTGCGTTTGTCTTTTAAGGCATGGTTTCTTAGAAATTTGTTTTATATGACGAAAGAGAGAGAGAGAGTGAGAAAGAGAGAGAGGACAAACGGGAGAGAGACAGAAAGACAGGGAGAGGGCTGGTAGAAAGAGATAATTGGAGAGACTATAGTATTATCTCTGGTTAAACGTCCAAACACAACCCCTGTCCAAAAGTGTCTTTCCAAGCGTATAAGATGATGGTGGTGGTGTGTGTTTCCCCAAAGATCTCCCGCGAGGTTCGGCATCAATTATTTCCGCTGTACTGTTACGATGCTGAGTCCTGGAAAAATACCGGGTACCCTCTTTTGGTCTGCGATATGCCACAGGGAGTGTTGGTCTCTGGCTACAAGTGGAGAGTTCCCATTGTTTTCCTGGTTTTCTTCATAGAATCATCTGCGCGATTCAGGTTTGATTGAATTCTTTCACAAAACTTATTTGAAATAATTATTTGTAAAAGCAATGTCGTTAACTTATAAAGTCTACTTTATGAATAAGTCGACAATATTGAATTATAAAGCCCGTTGTATTCAATATAGACTGAAAATACAATGGCCCAGTTACAGAGCGGAACAGTCGGAAGCCAGAAGGAATTCATCTGGAAAATGACTAAAATGGTATCCTGTGGGGAGACTTTTGTTGGGTACTGCGACTGTCCGTTGGTCAATAGGGAGATTAGGGGCAGAAAAAGTCCAGTAGCCCAGACCTGGTGACGCGCGTTGAGCACAGATACCCCCATTTCTCCGCCAACAGGGCCAGGGGTCTGTGTGTTTTTATGCTTGGTTTACCTGTCCGTTCTTGTGAACTACTGAAAATTATCACAACACAAAAGCAAACTGCTGTCAGATTAGTCAGGCGATCTTAAAGGGATGCTGGGGCCTTCTCTTCAAAGTGATAACCCCTTAAGAGATGGGCGGCTTTATAATTACATCTTTGATGCTGGAAACAATACAAATAGTTTCCACAAGACTTGTTGAATCATTAAAGGTTTAAGATGCACCTCCTGCCGACTGTGGAGATAGTGAATAACTCGAGATCTTTGTCAACAAAACCTGTCGCATATGAAGGTGAAATGGGGGGAAAGAAAAGCAAATAGGACAGAAACCACTGACTAATAATAAAAAAAAACAGCAACCGATGAATCGAT